>MUZC01003782.1:216416-235284 GCA_002072015.1 Radix auricularia
TATATATTAGTGAAGCTGTCTCCCCAGAAGCGTCAATACGTTTTGCGTAACCCACTGCTATAAGCCCAAGGTGTCACTCCATCACGACTAAACCAATAAAACTCCTCCGATTCTTCCAGTGCCACATAACAGGAATGTCACCCCTTGTTATAGTATGACCCAGTGCGGTCGGCACCACCAGCACCACCCCTCTATTTAAGCCTCGCCCCTGTTTCTCTAAACACACTTCATTCACAGTTTAAAAAAAAACACTGTATAATCAGGTTATAGGTTAAACAGGTCAGTTGCGTAGCCTGAATTTTTGCCCCCCTCCCACCGTGCCTTTACTTAATTGTGTCACTCCCATCCCCTTTCCACCCGACTTCAACAAATGATGTCTGAGAGCATGGCGTTTGTGTGACTTTGCCGTTTATAACAACAAAAACTCATTGCTTCAAAGATTTAATCCTTGCTTTATGAAACAATACAATTGCCCTTATACACCAAAAAATATATGTGCGTCAATGTGCACAGTGGAAAAAAATCAAGTAATTAAGCAATTTTTCATATTATAATACGCCCCTGAAAAGTATCAAACAGTACGATCCTCAACCCCTCATATGTCTGTATATCTACGCCACTACCATAAATAGTATTATAATAAACAATTATGAATATTAAAGCAATAAAAAAGTAAGTATTCCATATCCTTTTGTTTTTCAAAGACCTCTTTGTTTATTATCGAAAGTGTGATGGGGGCGGATTTATTTTGGGGGAGACATTATTTTACAGGGTAGGGGAGGATTTATTTTAATTGGGAGTAAAATATTTTCTCCGGGGGAGAAGTTGTTTTAAAATGGAATCGCCGGGGGGAGACTCTGTATGGGGGAGGATTTATTTTGCAACACCGGCCTTAGATTTAGGCAAACTGGGCAGACGCCTAAAGCCTGCAATTGGTGTTGGCCTAGCACAGAAACCATAGAAAATATATTTTTAATTTTCAATTACATTTAGGGCCATAAAATGTGTTACGCCTTGGGCCTCCAGTAGTAAAAGGCCGTTCTTGTATCATGATCCATAATAAAATCAATAATTTTTAGTGGTCTTACACGTTAACTAAATTTAATTTTACACCGCATAGTGCGGTATTTTGCTAGTATAATATCAATTGAAAAGACAATTAAGTACTATTAACATGTACGCTAATAAAATATAAAAGTAAAATATAATTAAATTGTAGCACATTTAAATTTTAACAATTAAAAAGAAATATAATATAAATTAATTTCTCTTAATTTTTAAAATAAATTTCTTTAGTTCTTATTTTTATAAATTAAATAATTTTTTTAAATCAACAGTTAAACTACCGGAAGCTTTAAAAATTGAGAAAGAATTTAATAAAAACAGAGAAGAGGAGATTAAAAAGTGTTATGAAGAAATTGGTAAGAACTCATGTTGTCCTTCTCATAATGGCCTTTCAATAGATAGAAAAAAATGTTAGTCACATTAGCTCTCACTCTTACGTTTATCAATCATTCTCCAAAAGAACTTGTAGGTAGAAGCATTAAACTTAAAGAATTGTTTGAGAACAGTTCGCGATGACCATTGACGAAATTCTTTTAAATTTATACATTTTTTACCTAGAGACTCCACTGGTGAATTTTCCTTTCTTGCTAATATAAAATTAATTAATTATAACATTAGATGCCGTGTAAATGTATGAAACATAATGAAACTCGTGATATACAATTTTAATTTCCCCTATTTAAAAATTTAGAATAATAAACTTCTAATTTCTTTGTAGTCTGCGGCCTTAAGTCTTTCAACAGTGAACTTTTAATATTTAACTCCTCATTCAATTATAGACGATTTCTGCCAATTTATCATTCATGATCAAGCTTGAGATCAACTAGTATTTTTAACTTTTATTATCTTGCACCACATGGGCTGTTGTTTCTTCTACATGCTCCACGCATATAGTTTTATTCATCCCATCACCAAAAAAAAAAAAAAAAAAACGTTTGAGTATAATCAGCTCGCTATTACAAATTATATAACATAAAAGTTTGTAATACTTTTTTCTTTGGGTGAGGGGTGATGAATGGTAGCGTGAACTTTAGATAGATAAATAGGAAAGAAAGATCATGTAATTTAAATACAAATCCAGTGACAGTTTAAATCGTTTAGTTCAACTACTTTTGAGTATTTTCTACTTAGTAGGGAACATTTTTATTACAAATGCTTCAGTGCGAATTTTTAAAAAAAATTCTAATGATAAAAATTTTGAAACTTTTTTTTCTTTAAATCAAACTCTAACCTATGTTATCATTTGTGGTAATCATTTAGCATGAGACATAATTATTATTTGTGTGTTTTCTTCAGGAAAGTTGAAAGAAAAATTAGAGCAAGAAGGAAGCTCTAATTCAACTATAGAAGCTCAACTTGATGGTATGTATTTAAAAAACTAAAACGTATATTATGTAAGTTTTAGAAACTCATTTAAAATGTTACATTTAAGAGGCTGTTCTTTTTGTTGGATTCAACTCAATAAATATCTTGCAATGTGTGAAAAAAAATTTTTTCTTTCAATGCTGAATGCTGAATAGTTTTCGTAATATCTCTCTCTTTTCACTTAGTTCCTTCTTGTATTTGGGTTTCCATTTTGTGCACTAATCTCGAGCTGGGTAGCGAAGAAAATAGTGCGCTCACCTAACAAGCTTAGGGGCTGGGATAGAGCCCACGTAAAAGCGCACTACAATGTTTGAGAAATGACTAACGCTAAGCAAGTCCACCGCTGACCTGGAGAGGGATGGGCACCGCCAGTGTCAACAAGCCCCTAGAAAACATAAGAACCATCTACTACCTCGAAAAAAATGTTATGGGACTTTATTAAAAAAATAATCTCGAGCTATCGTCTTCATTTTTAAGGAGCAAAGACATGTCAATTAGAGAAGTACAGATGTTTCAAAGTGGTACAATTAAATGTGTAAGATTTTTGGAAGGAATGTATTTTTTGAAACGATGAGTTTTTTTCTCTATTTTCCTTGTTGCCTTCCATCTTTGACATCCATAATAATGGACAAGTAATAAGAACATTTTTAGATCATTAAATTGGTGTCCCTGCCGAACTGCTTAAACGTGGGAGGTGCAAAAGTAAAGTGTAATAAAACTCTGCCAGAATATATATTGGAACATATGGTATGGCCAAAAGAATACACTCAGCCATTTTAACGGCATTAACTAAGAAAAACAATATAAAACATTGCCAGAGCATTAGGATATTCAGTATCGATCTTCAGCCTAAAAATGTAATGCTAAAATAAGTGTTCTCAGCAGGCTAAGGCAAATAAATGATAACTTACTGACAGAAGAACAAGCTGGTAACAGCTGGACAGAAAGACAATCGAGCAGACTTTTTAAAATCGCTTCCAAAGAGAAAAAATTGTACAACACAAACAAAAACTCCATCTTAATTTCGTATACTTCAAAAAAGCCTTAGGTTTAGTAGGGCTTAACTGACTTTGACAAGTGTTAAAACGTTACAACATTAAAAATGGCTGGAAAATGAGATTTTAAAAAACTATGCAGTAAGAAAAAATTACTCAGTTCAACAAAAGGTTTCAATCAAATTCTCCGATTTTACCAGATGTATATACAGAGGTAAATCAACTATTGAAAAGTAATTCGGGTTACTTTATGAGACCACAGGTACTATTGTTAGTTGAAGACTTAACGAGTTTTAATCACTTGGAAAGTAAAAACTTTCAATCACGCAATAGCATTTTCATTGGCTATCAAACTAAACTATATCTGCAAAAAGTAGGTGATCCATAGACTATTGAAACGTTTTATGTTGATGCTCTTGCATTTTATACCAGTGCAGTTAGTGCAGTCCATGAAAGAGTGTCTAATAGCAACAGAGTGTTGACGCTCTTGTTAATACTAAAACCCGCTAGTAGAATATCAGTGGAACAATCGGAAATTTTGGAACTGGCCCAGCTTTTTCCACAAATTGTGTCTCCAGAAGATGTTGATTATTTAGTGCCCGAGTTTATTGACTACCAATTTGCGGATTTAAACAATGTCAAGGCGGCGGAGGTTATGATGCGTTCTGACATCAAAGTGGACAAAAAACTAGAAATATCGAAAACAAAGAGTACAGATTTCTATTACTTTCGTAGTTTGCACTAACAATGTTTGGCGCTTCCACATTGAACATCAGCTGTAGAACACGTTTTTCTGCTGCTAGTTCATTGAAAACAAACTTGAGAAACTAATTTTCTACTCCAATGTTCAAAAGTTTAGTTACTAGGGCTGTCAATTTTGTTGAGAAATGCTGCCCGGGTACCCGTCCAAATTTCGAACGGGTACCCGGGTTACCCGTTGGAAACATCACATACATATTCCAGTCCTAACAGCTATACAATGCTACGTAGCCATCATCCACGCACTTCGTTTAACACAGTAGCATCACGGCTGACATCTGTTGAGTACTGGGTCTATAGTATAGGGGTATAGACACCAGCACCTATATGACTAGTTGTCTATGGTTAGATTGTATTAATAGTTGGCAACTCTTTCCTTGTTGCATCCTGTTCTACTGAGTAGGATTAATAGTAAATGAGTAATGTTCTATTGGGTCGTTAAGTTACACTAGCAAAGATTAACTATGAGACTATACGAATAATAACTCAAAACGCCACTGTGAATATAACATAGAATAATGACATTTAATACTAATGAATTAACAACAAAAAAAACCAGATACTCAACATGTACTTTACCACTAATTAACTAAGATAAATCTATGAACATTCAACAAAGATTACTATGGGCAATCTATGAACATGACCCGACTTTCCTGGTCAGTGGGGTGGGTCGAGTAGATGATTGACGGGTCTGCTTATCGTCACAGCTTCACCCGCTCCGCAGTCAAGCGTATCGTCTCCAAATTGGATCGGGCGATCTCTTCCCCTGACGTCCGTCCGCGGTCACGCAATTGTCACTTGCACTGAGCGACAGCTAGGGTTGGTCAGCGAGATGATCCTCTTTCAATGGTTCTCACATGTGAGGCAAGGCCACCTTGTCCCTTCGTCTCAACACCAGAACGTCTTCTGCCTGGTCTGCTCTTCTACTATGTTACTTAATTGTTCTAACTTCTAGTAATTATCTTCAGATATATAATTATATTTTAGATATACAGACGCTCCTTCTATGCAGAAGATAATTGCGTACTAACTTTACTAGCTGAAAACAATAATATCTACAAGCTTTAACTGACTATAAATACATCAATTTCATCAATATATATATAAGACTGATAAGCATTTAAGCCTAACCTATACACTATACATTTGAACTATTCAACTATTCTAACTATAACTACTCAAACCTGAAAACAGACTTCTCAGCTAGGCTCACAACTCCTCACAGTCCTATCACCTTAAGTCTAAGAGTGAGCTGTGTTCTTCTGAGAGCGAGAGAACGCCTTAAGTTTTGGGTAGAGTATATAAGGACCTCTGGCCATGCCATGACGGCGTCTGTCCTGCCTTTCTAGCAATTCTATTGGTAGAATCTTAATTGTTCTGGGTGGTACCTGTGCCAACTTTTTTCTGGTTGGTCAGACCCTAAGTCCCAGTAATTTTTTGGTGACCCCTTCAACATCGACTATCAGACTTTGTCTGAGCAAAACAATGTAGCATCCCTACAAAAATGTCTAGCCTAAGTATCACATTTCGTCCTGATAAACTGTAGGCAACCTTTCACCGGCGTCTCCAACTTTACTCTTTGTTAATCCAAAGTTAACTTAGTTTCCCTAACAGAATTAAAAATACGTTGGTTGGGTCTAACACATTTCCCCAACGCTTCTAAAATGTGTAAGCTTCTCAACCTATTATTGAGGGACTCAACAACATCCATTAATGACGTCACGCGATTTTGGCCGATTCCATTATCTCCTTAGTCGCAAAAACGTGAACCCACCCAATAAGACGTCACAAAGACTTGTGCACCCGCCTCCATAAAAGCCATACTTCCTTTTTGAAAATAAGTAGATTCTATGTGTCAAATATTTTTTTACTTTATTGTCACTTAAGTTTGTATTTAATGTGAAGTTAACTCTAAAATCGATACACGCTTAAATCCATGTAACATGTCATTTTATAAATTGTAAGCAATCAAACAATTAAGTAGAACTTCTATTTAAAGTTGCACATTTTGATGTGACGTCCCTTTTCTAAAACACACCTCCTCGTCTCAAATTTGTGACCCGTCCTCCCCTAGGTGCAAAACGTTATTTATGGAGGTCCTCTTACCCATCTTACACAGTTAGTAACTAGTTAACTAACTTAAAGACCTAAAAACTGAAAAATTTGGGTGTATTATTAAAATCAGTTTTTGGGCGAGACACAACTTGGTAACGAACACACATTACACAATCGAATAGAGGGAGCAGAGGGGATATATAAACAACATCGACAATCGGAAACCCATGTCGGCGTATTTCAAAGCAAACAGTGTCAAAGCATGGATGTTCTTATAAACAAAACCCAACACGGTCTCTTTCATCTCTATGTAGTCCCTCACCACGGCTGACGACTTACCCATCTGACAATGATAGTAACTTATTTTAATTGATCAACTTTAAAAACCGACAAACTTGTACGCCTTATTAACATCAGACTTTCTAGGTCACCTCATGTTAACGAACACCATAAACACAAGGGAATTATAGTTATAGGATTGGAGGAAGGTGTAGATCAAGAAAAATAATTAACCCAATGTAGGCATATTTCAAATCAAAGTTAATGTCAAAGCAGGGGTCTTTAGGAACAAAAACAAACACGGCGTCATTCATCTCTATGCAATCCCTCCCCACGGCCGACGCCTTACCCATCTTTCACTGTTAGTAACTGTTTTATTTATTAACTGTAAATACAGAATAACTTGTACGCATTATTGTTGAGAGGAAAAAGATGTTTATAAATTAAAAATAGATTGTACTTTGTTGGGACCGTATCTTATTTCCCGTTGACAGTTATTTCTCCTTAAATGTATTTAACAGCACATATTTCAAATAGACTATTTCATTTATAAAATGTTGCGTGAGCCACAATATAAACATAAAAAATGCCGAATGGGAGCCGAAGTTTTACCTCCATTAATATAGACATAGAAGTTACATTTTCACGGGTACCCGGGCGGATTCTTCCTACCCGGGTAATCACACGGCAACGGGTACCCGGGTCCATGGTACCCGTTGACAGGCCTATTATTGACTCTGAAAAAATGACCAGGAAAAATTACTCCCACAATAATCTACATTGTAATTGTTTCTATGTATGATCATAAGCAGGAGGAATTAAACAGTTACAAATGATGAATGTCATACAATACCCTAACGTTCTAAAATATGAACATGGTAACTAAAAGAGACGTGCTCATATCGAGATGTTACATTTTTATCTACAATGTTTGGATTATGCTTCATATTCGTATCCATTTTATGTTAAATATTCCATTAAAAAAAATTTTGTCTGTAAATTTTGTTGAAAATTCTTATATTTCTTCGTAGATTTTATTTTATTGAGTATGCAACCCTGCTCTATCATAAGGGTAATTTTTGTGAAATCGATTACAAAACGTAGATAAGGGACATATGTTGAAAAATTTATGTTTATCTGGATGACAGGAGAAAAAATTTCTTTATGTCTTTTTATTAAATTTATTTTAGTATTATGTAGTGCTTCAAGGTTGTCATAGCCATTGGAAGATACGCATCTATTCCTCTAGAAATGCGTGTTCCTATTTCATTTAAAATGTAATATGTTAACAATTTCATTTTTTTGTGCACACAGATATGAAACAATTCATGGAGAACCTTGTAGAGAAATTTAATCCTCTTTTAAACAGTAAGACTTTAATCTTTTTTATGCATGTTATCTATTATGTATTTAAATCAAAAGAAAATAAGATAAGGAATTCATAGTAAAAAGTGGAATTAAAGCAATAATAACCCAATTTCCTTTAAACTATTTCCTTGACATAGATAGCTATACATTGATGGAACAATAGATAGATATATACATAGACAGACTAACTATGAGACGGATAGACAAATACACAGATACATGGATAGATGAAATAAAAAGAGAGAGAATAATAAGATACATACATACATACATGAATTCGAAGATATATACTTAAATGCATACTTAAATAGATACATTAAAAGTACTTATAAATATACAAAGACACGGGGATAAATACACACACACACATAAATATTGTCAAGATCCTGGGTAGTTCTTATGTTCTATCTCTACTTCTTTCACATACTTGGTTAATTATTAATCAATCACTGAAGTCCAAGACAGAATTCATACATAAATTGTATAACTTTTTAACTTCGTTTCCTATCTTTATTTTAACTACTGTTACATCTCTCACTAGGTCCGATCGCTATCTCCGTCTGCCCTTGCCCGTCCCCGAGTGATCCACTCGTCCCCCTTTAATACCCGTCAGTCTCTCATAAGACACGGTCAAGCTTGTTTGACGTAGCCAATCTCTGGTGAGAATACCACCCCAAGGCCAGCTGGCCCGTGTTTTACGGCGTAATTTCACACCACCGTCCAGTCCCGTAGTCAGTCGCCGTCCCCATCAAAAGATCCAAGATCGGCGTCAGTCGCCGTCCCAATCAAAAGTCCAAGGTTGGCGTCAGTCGCCGTCCCCATCAACAGATCCAAGATCGGCGTCAGTCGCCTTCCCAATCAAAAGATCCATGGTTGGCGTCAGTCGCCGTCCCCATCAACAGATCCAAAGTTGGTGTCATTCACCGTCCCCATCAAAAGATCAAAGGTTGGCGTCAGTCGCCATCCCCATCAAAAGATCCAAGGTCGGCGTCAGTCGCCTTCCCAATCAAAAGATCCATGGTTGGCGTCAGTCGCCGTCCCCATCAACAGATCCAACCAAGATCGGCGTCAGTTGCCGTCCCCATCAAAACATCCAAGGTTGGAGTCAGTCGCCGTCCCCATCAAAAGATCCAAGGTTGGCGTCAGTCGCCGTCCCCATCAAAAGATCCAAGGTTGGCGTCAGTCGCCGTCCCCATCAAAAAATCCAAGGTTGGCCTAGTTCCTCGGCCACTCCCGTCCAGCTTCAACCGTCTAAACCGTCCCTCTGAGCGCCAACAAATCGGCAGGCAGGCAGACTGGACAGACAGACAGACAGGACAGACAAGACAGACCGGACAGATGGACATAAAGACATATGGACATAGAGACAGACATACAGAGAGATAGACAGAAAGATAGATAGATAGATAGATAGATAGATAGATAAATAGATAGATATATAGAT
The DNA here is from genome assembly GCA_002072015.1 of Radix auricularia. Taxonomy (NCBI): domain Eukaryota; kingdom Metazoa; phylum Mollusca; class Gastropoda; family Lymnaeidae; genus Radix; species Radix auricularia. Next base: position 225,750 of record MUZC01003782.1, read on the forward strand.
AGATAGATAGATAGATAGATAGATAGATAGATAGATAGATAGATAGATAGATAGATAGATAGATAGATAGATAGACAGACAGAAAGACAGACAGACAGACAGACAGACAGATAGATAGAGAGATAGACAGACAGACCGATAGATAGATAGACAGAGAGACATACAGAAAGACAGACGGATAGATAGATAGATAGATAGATAGATAGATAGATAGATAAACTATTACTTAGCCTACTATGATACATTTCTCAGAATATTAATTTATCTTTGTTTGCATTTGACAATTTTCAGTAAGACATTCTATCGATGTGAATGATTTTGAGACATTGATATTGGAAGTAAGAATTTGTTCATGGATTATTTAAATCCTTTATATTAACTTGTGGTGTCTGCTTGCTTGCTTAAGTATCAAAATTAACTTTTAATTAATTTTTAACCCACTTTTCTGTATGCTGACGAGCTGAAATTTTGAAAGCAGACTCGTGCAAATGAAAAACATAATGTTACAACATATTAGATCGATCAAATATACTGTAATTAAATCTATGCATTTTTAGTTTTTTGTTTTTTTTTAAAAATTATCTGTGTGTAGTTTGTTAAGATTTGTGCCAGAGTGTCTTGGTCGGATCTAATTTTATGTATAACATTATATTACTTTCATTAGAGCACAGGGAAGCGTTGACTTAGTTTTAGTCCTTTAAGAAAATCAATTAAATACTTTGAAAACACATTTCGCTTGTGTATAATATTTACTGTTTTAATCATTAGCTATGTTCTTTTTACATGTTAGATAATATATATTTTTTTAACATTCATCAAACTTTGTTTCTTTTAAAATACAGTGACTTAAATCAGAAATAATAGAGTGTCACTAAAGAATCTAGTAACACGCTCCCAAATAGTACACGATTTGCTACTAGCTTGTAAATCGTTCTGTTTTATTACTAGTTTTTAATAAAAAAAATACCTGTACTTTTTTAATACAGAGAATTTAGATTTTTCCCTTTTTATATCACGATATGTTTTATATATCTGACTATTCTACGTTACATTGAACATTATAATACATCATGAAAATTTAGTTACCTAAAACTAAGAAGATATGTGTTCTGTTGTCATTAATGTAATTTCTATACTTTTTTTCATCTTAAAGATATATTATTTAGAAATACATATACTTTTAATGCATACATAAACACACTTTTCTACTGACAATAAGTAAAAAATGAACTATTATACAAATTTCTATTTCTTCAACAGAATGATGACAATAGCAGCATCGCATAATTGATGAATTCCTTTTCCAAACTAACAAAATGGAAAATAATCTACTTGGATAGATATAAATGAATGCGTTATAATTTAGGTTTATCCTTTATCGATAACTAAAACATTTAACTGATCATCAAAAAATATTGGAGGTTTTTTGAGTACACACCTGCAATGAAAGCTGTAAAAAAATATTTTATGTAATTTTTTGTGTACCCAAAATATTTTTCTCTTAAAGTTTATAGAAATTAGTCCCAAATAAATTTTAAAAAAAAATCTTTTATTGCATTAGGATCTCCATAAAAATGTATTAAATGCTGGGAACAAGATCCCATAATAAAATTGGATCATTCTGGGTAAATAAAAAAAAGAAGTATAGGTTCCAATCGGGGAAAGGGATCATCTAGGGCAGTACTGCCGCATGTAGCCGTTGACACGAAAATGTACGCCGTGGAAATCGGATTAAATTATAATAACCTATAGCCGTCAAATATTTGAAGATCACAATGGAAGAAACGGCTATGTGACATTTTTTTAAATTATCTAATTGAGGGTCAACAATAGTATGTTCTGAATGAGGTTTTATGAATATATTATGTATATTACTATAATAAAAACTAAAATCTATTTTGTGAATTTATAAGATATCTGTATAATTTTGAACTTTAAAACTTGAATTTCTAAAAAAAATTCGTTTTTAGCAATATGAATTTCATAAAAATGTATTATAAGCTGACTGATTTGTAACTTGGGGCGCGATGGTCTAGCGGTAGCACGCTGCGCTTCGTTTCTGGCATGTTCCCAAGATGACCCAGCCTCTTATGATAGCCACACTGTTCCTTGCTCGCAAGCCATTGCTCAATGTAATGTGTGAAAGCTACTTCACTTCCCCCCCCCTATAGACTATCATGGTTTAAATTGTTTGCCGATGTTAAATTACTATTAAGACATTCAACTAAAATTACCAGCGTACATTCCTTATGGACTGAAGGCTTCCCCCACCAACCTCCGTCAATATCAACTTTATCCTTTGTTTCATCTGGACATATTACGTCTTTTTACCTTACACGAAACCTTTGTTAAGTCGATTATTTTGTCGGGTCCCTATTAGTTCGACTTAAAGAGGTCCAACTGTTTTTGAAATATGAACTGTATCGAGAAAATGCATAGGGCATACGCGAATGAAAGTGTAAATCAAATTCTAATTTCCTATTAATTATCAAAATAATCTTACGAATTAAAAGAAAATATTTTATTATAAATGCTCATTAATTGATATAATACATTTTTATATTCATTATACATATTTTAACTATTTTGTTGGCGCATACATAATAAAAACGATTTTTCTAGAAATATAAACAACATTAACCGTTCAAAATGAAATCAACGCATATTAGTAATAGAAATATGTACATAGACATTGTTTGAAAATAATTCTCAATTTTATAGGATATCAATATTTGTTTACTTTATAGAAGCTATCAAATGCTTTAGATTAAACTGAAGCTAGAAGTCGAAGGAACTGATAACTTATACTGATATTGACACAGGGATTAAAAACAATGATAATTAAATACTAATTCCGTAATGAACAATATGTAATTTTTAAACTTAACAAGGAATCAAAAAGATTTATTTATAGAAAAAAAGTTTACTTATTTTTACTTTTATTTGCCAAACAGCTTAATTTTTTTTTTTGATAAAGAAGTATTGATTTTACAGACAACTGCTATAGTTTTTATAATAGCTTCCATAAGAGAAATAAAGTGTGTGCTAAGATAACAAACATTTAATATTTTATCAATACAAATATAATTTATGTGTAGTAATTCTTGTCGAGTTTTACAATTCTATTAAATATCTGTATTTACTATTACAATTGTGCAAATTAAATATAAAAAGGATTTTTTAAGACTATGGCCAGAAAAATTGCTGTGAAATTAAACTAATTTTTTTTTTTAATTTATTAATTATAATACAAATATTAATAAGTGTTATTATTACTATTTTTGTTGAAAATCAAGTTGTATGAGCAAAGAATTTATGATAACTAAAATTGGGTAATAAAAAAAACATTAAAAAAGTTTTGACTATAGGTATTTTATTTATGAGACATTTAGAATTATGTTTATCATCATAGTCATAGGCATTGGACGAGATACACAAATAAAACATTATAGCCATGTCTCATATATAAAGGATTTTTAGTCAAAATAATATTATAGTGTCTATAGTTTGTTTGCTAAATTTGAGCTTAATTTGATCATGGAAAAGGATTATATAAGTTTTTTAATGTAGTACGCACCGCAAGACAGACTAGCGATTACTTGCATTTACATTTACAGATCGGGAATATATTTTTTTTAAAGTATAGTCAATATGACACTCACAGAACCACGCAATAGGATAATATTAAAAAGTTATTCGAAATAATACGCATTGTGACACTCTAGCTCAAAAATTAACATGCTACATGTAAATAAAAGTGATAATCTAAAAACGCATCATTTTAATTGCACTACCTTTGATTAATCTGAAATTTTGATTGAAAAGTATTATCGGCAACACAAGTTTGCCTACAAAATTGCAACTCGCTAACACACGGAAAAGTGGGTTAAAAATCGATTTAAACTTTTTTCGGTAAACAATCCAGGCATCAATCTCGCAGACGTTACGAGTTCATATAATGGATTTTAAAAAAATAAATTACAGTATTACTTTCAAGTACCAATATCATTTCATTATGATTTTTACATTCCAGTGTTGTGGTATTAAGGTTATTCTAGATGCTATCTCTTAAGCTCAATTCCGATTGGCTGCATTGGGACACCGTAAAAATATATCGCTCTACTTCATAATATTGAATAAAATATTTTACATGCTTTTATTTAGCATGCACATTCTCATGCAACATTGCTTTTTGCTGAATGTGAGTCTCTTAAGAACAACATTTTGATTGAAATAACTTGTTAAACTAATACATCTTTGTTTTTATTGCACGACAAAATTTTTACTAGACTTAATAGGCTTTTTAAACTTGAAGTCATTCTTAGCGAGTTTTGAAAGTTTTATTTGTTAATTAACAAGTTTCAAATTGATTAATTACTAATTAGTTTTTCAGCCTAAAACACATTTGCTTAAAGTTATTCATTATTTTAGAACAGTTACCCTCAGTTTGTGGCATTTTACCAAACATGAGTTAAAAGAAATATTAAACACAGAACTGTACTGTATTTTATTTAATAAAATTAATTACTTCATCAACTTGGTTACTTTATTTTGGTGTTTGACAATAACATTTAATTAAAGAATATGGGACTCGTTCTAGAATTACAAAAACAATGTCTACATATAATTTACCAAATCAAGAGCGATTATTTGCAAATAAGCATGACGAATGACCCTCGATGGTGTAGACCAATCAGTTTATTTTTGGCAGACAAAAGTGGTGGAGAAGGACAGGTGTAATGCAGGCCAACAAAGCTTCTTGAGTTCACTTTCGTTATTCCTTTAAAGGATTATGTACATTTCTTAGTATGGTGGTTATTACATCCGCCTTGCACGCGGAAGGTCCTGGGTTTTATGAGACATTATTTTTAATTTTTAACAAAATGTTCATGTATCTGACCGTTAAATTTTTCCCTTTCTTTTCTAACATAATTTTGAAGATGGTTGTAGACTTCGGAGCCGTACTCCTCGTTGTTTTCAGTGATGGAAAAGTAGTCATACACTCTCTTTAACAAAACGTTCAGTGCATAAATACTTTAAAAGTATACAGTGACGAGGAAGAAATTATCACAATGCCAGAAATACATCACACCAGTGTCATCATTTACTTATGAGAACATCCTCATACCTGTCCTTGAGTTTACAAAGCCGGTCAACATGTGTCTTTTTACCTGCTCTTTAGCTCTTCAGTCATGGCCATTAGGTAGTTCTATTGCCTCTCACACGTAATGACTTTCTAGTGCCATATATTGACAATGTTGGTATGTTCACAGAAGCTACCGCTGATGCGATGTAACCTTGCCACCATCCTAATAGACATGTACAACCGCATTTCAATGCTCATTTTAATTAAGGAAAGGATTCCGCCGAAGAATTTGAAACCTAAATATATACATAATTTACCAAAACAAGCAGAAGACGAGTAAAAATAAGCTTGACGAATGACACCTCGCCAGGGCCAGCCATTCAAAATGTATGTTTGGAATGCAAGAGTAGTGTAGTTTGGGGGCAGGTAGCTAACCGATGTGGGTATGTTTTGAGACCAACAATTTGTCGCGTGATGTAGCTTGTGTATGTTATTCCCCTCCACTTTTCTTTGCACAATCTGTTTGTTAGTCTGCGATGTATGCTAATAAATTAATAATAATAATAATAATAATAAAATGATAATTTATATAGCGCTGTATCCCAGCAAGGAGCCAGGCTCACAGCGCTTTACATGGAAACAACAATACATATATCAATAAAAAGATACATTCATATCATATTAACTACATAAATGACAATACGCTATACTCAATACATCAGCTACGTTAATCATTTAATTGTTTTCGTATCCTAGTCTTTAATTTATTTGCAGTATAGGTTTAAACTGATTTTGCGAAAATGAATATCTTTTTATGTAGAAATTTTAAAAATTATTTCTGGTCACTTATGTGCAAAAATTTAAAAAAGAAAATGCTTCGCTACACTCGAATAACCAGTAATCCATCCCAAATTTACACCCCTTTATGATAGTCAATAAATTTATTTTACTGTCCCTCTGTTGTCCATCAATCTTATGCCAATTTAATTTCAGTCGACTTGACCTTAAGACCGCCATGTATTATCTTTCATGGAATTTATACCACCACATGGACACCTCTTCCCCTCACAGCTAATACTCTAGGCCACTTGTTATAGACCCAAGTAACAGTTTTACCATGTCATTTGCGTTCCAGATTCTTAACAGAACTATTCATTTGCTCAGCCAGCTAACGTAATTGTAAAGTAAAAATCCCCAAAATCTGTAACACAACTTTCTAACTAAGTCTTAGTTTGCTGGTGATTTAATTGATAAACTAGAATGAAATTAATACTTTTTGCCACAACACCCACAACATGGACAACAGTGTAAATGGTTACACTACTATGTAAACAACTAAATTATAAATCTCTAAAAGCAGTTCTTAAATTTCTTACTATCGCTTTTGTTTATTTATCATACGTGTTAGTTTGTGGGGTGAAGAGTGCTTTTCTTAATAAGACTAATCGAATAGTCCCCAGCCTTTTTCCTTTTGTATTTAAATTTTTTAAACTATCTCCAACGCTGACATATTTTTATTACATCATTATCTACCTATGCAAACTGCACCATAAATAGGTTTCAAATACTTTTAACAAGTTAATGTGTGTAATACTTTATTTATTTATGAATTTGACTTAATGCTCTTGGTATATTAATACATTTTATAAAAGTGAAAATAAGTTATTGAAAATACATAATTTATATTATATAATAAAATAAGCAACATAAGCATACATAATACAATGTTTTTAATTTTAATTTTACTTTCATCTTATCATTATCTGCACTCTGAAACTAAATCATTTTGTAACATTCATGTTAACTTTTTAGATAGATACATGCCAGGCATAAAAAGGGCCCTAGTTCAAACATAGAATAAAATTAAACAGCAGTCTATATGGCAAAAGAAAAAAACAAAGAAAATTATCTAATGAAACACAACATAACAGTCGTATATCGTTTGTTGATAAGTGCCAGTGCCAATAGTTATAGTGATTTAAAAAATTTATCTCTGTTTCTATATAAAACCACATATTAAATTTCCTAAACTTTAAAAGTATCATAAATTAATCGTTAAAATATCAAACCATAAAAAAAAACTTTTTTCATTTAACTTTACACCCGAAATCATTCAAAAAACTCGTACATCTGAAAGCACAAGCGTGGCCATTTTTAAAAAAAAACAACTTTTCATTAACTAGATGATAAAATAGAGCGCTTAGGAATACTAATTTCATTATAATAAATATACACATATAATGTAAAGATATATTTATAAATGTAAACGTATAAAAATACAGAAAAAAATATACATTCATTAATCCATTGATATAAAAACAAAAACTTGCCTTTAAAGAGAGAACACAAATTTGTTGGCGATTTCTTGATAAGAAACATTTCTGATAAACCGGCAAAACTAAACAGAGTTAGAAATACGCTTAGCAGAATTGAAAACAACAGAGGTAAGTCACAGAATTTAATCTTCAAGGCAACCATGCCAGGAAAAAAATCGTTAACATGTAAAATATGGAATGAGGCTGACAAATTGAGAAAGGCCTGTAAAAAAAAAAAAAGAGAGGGAGAGAGAGAGAGAGAGAGAGCGAGGGAGAATGAGTTCATACTTTTCTATTTTGTTATTTATGTTAACTAATTTTTAAACACAATTTAATGAGTGAATTTTTAAAAATCATTTTATCATCTTTTTCCCCGATAGTATTGTTTTGTGTAACAGCTTTCTTATACACTGAAGCAAACCAATTTTAAATAAAATATAAAAACATTTATTATAACACTTTAATTTTTGTATTAGAATATTTTTAAAATACGGTACCATAAGTTTAAATATCTCTTTAATATGACGTCAAGTAAAACAAATATATATTCTGTTTGTTAAAATACCATTAATCAGATAAGTACATATATTAACCTTAACGACATTTTAAGAAATTCATATACATTTAAAGTGCTCCAATTTCAAATATAATTAATTCAATTTATCAAACAAAGAAAAATATTACATTAAATTGAGTTGAATTTGTTGAATTTAATGTTAATTATTTATTGTAAAAAAATCTCAAAGATCTCAGAAATAAGAAGATAACAGCTCTGTACACTGTTGTCATTCAGCAGTTGACAATGAACAGTTGGTAACACTTTATTACTAAACAAAGTAAATTAAACAATACAATAAACATATGTTTAGTAATGCATATTACGTTTTGATAGCATTGTTCATTTTTAGAATAAAATAAACTTTTTATTTATTATGAAGTCGATTATTGGAATTTTTGGCTGCATCTAATGACCAATAAAACAATACTTTTAAAATAGTTATTGCCTCACACAGAGTTTACATGTGAAACCTTATTTTTTAGAATATTAATGCCACTCGTAAGGTAGTGACTTTACATAAACGAAAAAGGTGATACTCTATATGGTACTTGGAAATTTGTATTTATAAAAGCTATTTTTGAAAGGAACTAGAAATGGTGCGTGTGTTTTTTTTCCGTGTGACATTATTTTTAAAAAGTGTGCTTTTTAGCTGATATTTAAAAATAAAATATTGGAAGAAACTAGTCTAATTGGTCTTTAAAACTTGAAACTCAGTTTACCATTTAAAAACTATGATAGCTTTTTCAATGAGCATTTGGAAATACTGAATAAGTAACTTTATCCGGACTTTGTTATCCCAATATTAATTTTCTTAGTTACAATTTTTATTGTCGTTGGTGTTTCGATTTGGTTAATTCCTCTCATTTAGTTTTTCTCTATTCACTGAATTTTCCCATTATATAATCGTGTTCCCTCTTATATTCATTTTAATTTCATTAAAAAAAAAATTGTTCTATGAGAGGTCATTTATTTTCAAGTAAGTTTTTTTTTTCTTTGATCAGCCCGGATGCCTTAACTTATTACCCGTTTGGATTTTTTTTTTCATAATTAAGCTGATTTATTTTCATTAGGCATATTCTTTTTTCCTCTATTTGTATTCCATTTTGTTTATAAAATTTCAGATGAATTTTCTTTCAAACCATTAAAACACTTCATTAATCTATCATACAGAATGAGACTGCATAAAGATTTTAAATAACAATACAAAATACACAAAATAATTGAGCAAGAATACAATAAAAAGTAATGAACTAACAATACAGTACAAGTTTAATCAAGATTGCATGTATACGCAGTTTAATATTAAATTTAAAAGCGTTATTACATTTTTTTTAATTTGAGCATTTTTATACGTCTTTGATTAGATTAAATCAATAGTTAATCATGTCATAATACACTAGTTTCCTTGACTTGATTAAATTGACTAGGGGGATTACATGGATTTTCTGGATTATTAGGGTTGCGAAAATTAACGATTAATTTTAATTTTAACTTTAATCGATAAATTGTGATTAAAATTAAAGTAATGCTTTAGAAAAGTTTTAAGATTTATTAATAAATAAAAAAATTATATAT
>MUZC01003782.1:248960-266239 GCA_002072015.1 Radix auricularia
TTTTTTTTTGCTTGTAACTTAATGTGATTCATTTAAAAGTACTATTTGATTTATATTTTATTAAACATTCAGTTAATATTTTACTTTCCGATTTCTTGTGTTATTCATTGTAAGTCTGTGGTTAAATTCAGACTTAAGATAGTGACACAACGGCTTTTTCTATTGTCACGTTCCCCTAGACGAGCCAATATAACTTAGAATAGATATAATTCAATTCGTAATACGTGACAAAAGAAGATAGTCACTATAAGCCAGAATTAATTAAAAACTTGCCATTCTCTGTCGCAACTTTTTTCCGACTCATGCCCTGCCTATCTTACTGAACATTTGGCGGTCTACCTAATCACTCGTCAGACAACCGCATTCTCTCTGTTCCTACATTATGCACTAAAACCTTTTGCGAAAGGTCGTACTATTTTTGTGCAGTTAACAGAGGACTTCTCTATCATTACAAATCCTTAGCAGTCAAACAACTAAGTCCTTTAAGACTGCTATTAGGCACATCTTTTCAAAATTTATGTACAAAGCTAATGAAACACCACTTCTTTTAAATTTTAGCCTAGTTTTTTTGCTTTATAAGTACTGTAATTAATATCGTTGTTGTGGTATGAATAATCAGTTTCTTACTGGTATACAGCGCTATTTAAATTATCTATTTATTATTATATTATTATTATTATTATTATTAATGCTATTATTAAACTTCAACTATCTACGGGCTATATTTGGAATATAATTGAAATAAATAAACCAAAATGCAACATATATAAAATTTAAATTTAAAAAAGAAAATGGTTACATTAATTTATTTGATCTCTTTCACCTCTTAACTGATATTTTCTATCATTTAACGTATCTCTTACAGACGTTCATCCTATACAAAAGATTATTGCGTCCTTTACCAATCCATAATTTATGTCTAGTCTTGCATTTTCATAAGAGAGTTTCGTTTCAATACAGTGTTATATAGGTTTTCATGAATTCTTTAGGCAAACTAATCCACGTCTGAATTTCACTTGAGAAGGACAAGAATTGTTGTTTCTTATTACATAAGGAGAAATAAAAGTGTTTTTATCTCTGTCTTTCAGAGGGTACAGTTAAATTATCTATGTGTTGTATTTCAAAGTTAGAATTTATTGTTAAAAAAATCGCAGAACTTATTGCATCCACATAGTGTGCTAATAAAATTAACATTTTCAGCACATGCAATAAATGCGTGGATTTCATATTTAGTCTCAGTATTTTTAATTATTATATTTTTCTGAATAATAATAGACGTTGGTGTTATTTTCATTTAAAGAGTGTCTACATTTTATTGAGACTTTCTGTATGTGCATACATTTTTTATCATTTAACTTAATCTGTACTAAATAATAAGTTATTTGTAAAATAGAATTCAATTTTATTTCTATAGTCTACACCAGGGGTTTCATAGACTTTAGCTTTTGAGGGCCATTTTAAAATAAAAAATAAAATTTTGAAGCACTAAGGGTCATTAAACATGACTTGGAAATATTCCAGTAATACTTGTTAGATATCCTTCATAATATGTTGGTTAGCTGTAATGTAATCAGAGAATAGCCGCATGCGCTTCGCGAGCCATGGTATGACATCCGATTTTCTTTGCGAATGCCAATAACAGCTAGGCATTTTCTGTAATTTTCTATACATTTAGAACAATGTTTCAGTGATTCATTGTTGCGACAATATGAAAAAAAAATTTGTTTTATCTTTACAAATTTAAATAATTAAGGATTAAAAAAGAATTTAACATGGTATGTTTCAACTGGCATTAATCTGGTAGCAGGATGTGATTTTTAATAATATTCTTTTTAAAATTTCAAATGTATTTAAATTACCACCAGATAAAATAAAATCAATGCAAATGGCTATATTGAGTGTACATCAGGGGCGGATTAAGACTGCACGGGGCCCCGGGCTGCAATCAAACGGGGACCCTATCCAGACATCATCCCTTAAAATGATTGTTAACAGCTAATATAAGACTGTAACTAAATATTAATAATGAAAAAAAAAAGAATACGAAGAAGTAACTGTTTGAAGTGTTCGCCGGTATGTTACAATTGAGTGTGAAAACAAAAACTTTTAATTCCACTGCTGGGAATCAAACCCGGTACCGCTTGCATCACAAGCCATTACTCTCTCCACACGGCCAGCGGAGCTCGTCACAACGAAGAAATGTTAAAAATATAAACAATAGTTTAAACTATGTTCTCTAATGGAAGCAACTAAATCCAGTAGGGGATATAATATTTATTAATTTATTTTATTTATTATATTTCACAGGGTTCGTGCAAACATTTGTACACTTTTATTATAAAATATAAAACGTTTGGGGGGGGGGGCCCAAACCGTCGGGGGCCCCTGGCTGTAGCCCGTTCAGCCCCCCCCCTCTTAATCCGCCATAGGTGTACATTATAATAGTGAATGAAGTTAAATCTGTTACCCACCAATAGTCTCGTTCAGCCTTTTTACCTCCATCTGTAGTGCTTCACAGTGTTTCTTCATAGTGTCATTAAGTTCAATTTGCTTGGCTGTAACATTAAGCAGAAATATTTTGGGGTACAATATAATATTGTAAGAGTTAAAATATAATTTTTAATGGTAAACATACATTTTTATTTTCTTTTTAATACTCTTTATTTCCTAGAGTATCAAGTAGCATTTTACAGATGTAATTTAGAGCAATATATATGCCTATATATCTTAAGTAATGGATAATTTTGATTAAAGCTAACAGTAAAGATGTATGACGTCATTAAACTGAGAAATTCAAGCGAAGTAACATAAAAAGGCATTTGCCATTATTGTTGTTTTATTGAGCTATTTCTACTGTCTTAAAGACATTAAAATAAAAACAATATTCTGAACTATTTTTTTTAAAGCAACACAAAAGTTACACCTTCTTGTCTAAGACCTCAAAATCGCTTTTCACTATGTTTTCCTTCGCATTTTGTGCCCTTTTAAGGCATTTTTTTATTAGCCAATAACTTACATACTTAATAACAAAAACTATTGTTAGGAGACATATTTATAGATAAGTAGTTGAATATATTGACAATGAAACAATCTTTTTTTATTGTTTTTTTTTGTAAAGATCAATGTTTAAGTTTTTATATCATCTGTAGTTTAAATTAAGTTTTGTGCTTTAATTTGTTTTTAAATTGAGAAGTTTGTAGGTAGAAAACAAACTATTATTAATAATTAATTCTTTATTAATGAGTCAAAAAAAAATATCATAAAGATTTTGTATATTTCTAACTGCTATTTTATCAATTAAGATAATTTGAATAGAACAAATATTTTACCGGTTAATCTACAAAGTAATCGTTAATTTTATATATAACCCTAAAATATATCTATGTATATACATATATATATATATATATATATATATATATATATATATATATATACATATATATATTTTAGGGTTATATATAAAATTAACGATTACTTTGTANGTGTTTGTGTGTGTGATGTTTCGCTATAATTATTTAAAAGAGTATATTTTTTTTAACCAATTGTTTTCATCCCCATCCACCCCCGTCCCTCAGAAAAATAATAATTTATAAAAATAAATAGATTTCTACACGCTAAATGATTTTATTATTATTATTATTATTTTTATTTATTTTTTTTTATAACTTTTGCTCTTCCTGGGTTTACACGTTTAAAGCAAAATTTTGATCAAATAAAAAATGAGCTTACCTAAGTCTATCTCTAAGGTCTCTATAATCATTTTGTCGTTTGTTTTTTGTAGCTCCAAAGCCGCTGTAAGAGGAAATAGATATAATTTAGGCTACATGCCAACAATGGAAATATATCCATGCTAACTTTAATAAATTAATATATATTCACGATAAGTTGGCAAAATATTATCTGAAGTAGTAAAGTTTTCATCTTTTTATGTAAATGAAATTACAACTTAGAACCAAAATATTCATAATCAGTCAATTATGAATAATCCAATACTGTATTTCTATTTGACGACATATGGGAGAGAAGAATATTAACATTAAAGTAATGTTAATAACTTGGTTTCAGTTGGTAAGTTACTTCATCTCATTGTCAACTGACTTAATTTCGTTTATTTAACTGTTTAATTAGTTCTTGCATCGAAAATTAATTTTAAATTAATTAAATGTAAATGTATATAATTAAATTAACTAAATTATCAGTTATGGGACTCTCCGTAAATGACGTCATGCGAATTTTGCCGTCCCCCTTTGTCACACTTCGTCACAAAATATTCGAGCCCCCCCCCCCCATTTCAATATTACGCCACCAAGCTTTTATCCCTCACCCCCAAAAAACCCTATTTTCTAAGTGAAAATAAGCATGTTTTACACATATTTTTTTCAATTCGAAACATGTATTTAGTTTTCATCTGCTATCTATTTAATATTGAAACCAGGGGTGTACCGGATTCAAATTTTTAAAAATCTGGCTGGAGAAAGATTTGTAAAAATTGCAGGATTCCGGATTTGCCGAGGCGAAAAACAAGTCGTCAGCAAAGTTACACAGCAGCCTTTTAATTGTGCAATACTACACAAAGTTACAGTGGGGTTATTCTACACCTGTGTGTCACAGTTATGAGAATCACTGTTTGTTAAGGTGATTTGTCTGCGTGAACACAAGCTCATGTTGATGATGTTTGTGAGCGTGAATCACGTGGGGGGGGGGCGTAAATCAGAGCACTTGCAAAGGTCAGTCCAGGCCCACGGGTATATAACTCAGGTGTGTCTCAGCAATAATCTTATGTACAGAAGGAGCGTCTGTAACATATAAGAGTGGGAAGACCAGTCGCCGGGGGACACAGTTAACACGGGACAAGTGAACACATGGGATACACGAGTTTTAGCGTTGCTAAGTGTTCGGGTGTTAAGAGGAGAGCTGTGATATGTGAAGTAAAGGCGCGAGGCTTAGCGCTGCCTAGGGTCGGTCTGTGGACCGAGGGCTGTTATATGTTGTACTATTATTAATAGAGATGTACATATGTTATGAGTGAAGACCCGTGAGAATAAAGATACCTGTTAGTACAAGGACTTTTGTGTTCAATTAATGTACGCAAGTTGGCGGTGATGTCTCGATCAAAACCCCTAGACAACGAATACCGACATGGGGGCCCGTCCATCACGATATTCATCAACACATTGCTGTGCTATAGAACAGATCATCGCTGAACAGTGCAAGATGTCAGATACACACCGTATCCGTCTTGCAAGTCGCCAATGAACCAGACAGTTTTGTCGAGCATCAAGGCGTCGACAGTGCTGTATAAATCAAAGTTTTTTGGGGTACGTCGCCGTACCAACAGAAAGGCATCCGCCTCCTAGTTGCTGCACAGTGTCCAGTGTGTTGCCGGTGGCAGTCCTATCCGTGAGAGAGGAATCCGCCTCGTCGCTGTCCAGTGTCCAATGTGTGGTCAGTGACAGTCCTGTCCGTGAGAGAGGCAACCGCCTCGTTGCTGTCCAGTATCCAGTGTGTGTCGGTGACAGTCCTGTCCATGAAAGACGCATCCGCCTCGTCGTTGCTGTCAAGTATTCAGAGGCATCTGCCTCGTTTCTCTCCAGTATCCAGTGTGTTGTCGAGTGCCAAGAGTGAACAGTGCCAGCACTTACGACAAGACCAGAACAGCCCAGGGGCTACAAAGGCATACCAGAACCAAAGAACTTTGCCTATTTCAAGTGCCCAGGAATGACTATTGGAATATACCTGTTATCACAAGAACGTTGTAGGAATTGAAAAAGTTAATGTTATTCTATGGATAAATATGTGCGTTTTCATAAATCTGTAAGAACAAATATTAACTAATTAGAAACGTAATGTACTTATTGTAAAGCATTGTTATATTGAACAAAGCAACATTTTTTGGAAGCTAGACTTTTAAAAAATGGAAGAGATGAATAAAATAATGGCGGAGTTTAGAGAGATGGGGGGAAAACACTTACAGTTAGGGGGAGAAGAGCTAAATACGTT
Source organism: Radix auricularia (assembly GCA_002072015.1). Classification (NCBI taxonomy): domain Eukaryota; kingdom Metazoa; phylum Mollusca; class Gastropoda; family Lymnaeidae; genus Radix; species Radix auricularia. The sequence goes on from MUZC01003782.1 coordinate 254,964, forward strand.
CGTGTTAGAGGAGTGGAGAAGACTGATAGAAGACTAAAACGTAGAAAAGGAAAGACAGCAAAGGGAGGACATTAGAAAGCATCAGGAAAGAGAGGACATTAAAAAGCATAAGTTAGAAATGTTGAGAATTTTTAAACAAAAAGAAGAAATTATGGAAATAGCACTAGAGAAACAAAAAGATACATTGAGTGAGCTAGAGGCAATATGGTGTTGCGCGCAAGGTAGATTAATAGCCCTAGAAGAAGAAGGCAAAAAACACAGTACACAACTTGATGAAAATGAAATGGAGTGACAGAATTTAAAATAGAAAATTGCCCAAGTAAATACATACTTAGTTGAAATGGAAGAAGTATTAGAAAAAATACAGAGAGAACTAAACGACAGCATATTAGAAACTACGGATATTGTAGAACTGGCTCATAGAGAAGATAATTATATTACATGTAACGCTACACTGAGTGAAGAAGACAATGCTAAAAATTTGAGAAGGGTTATAGAAACATGAGAAACTTATGACACAAATCTGAAGTCATTGATAAAAGATTACGAAAATTGGTACATAGAAATGGAGAAAACCCTAACCAGTATAAGGCAGGACACAGAAGAGTTAGAGAAGTCTGAAGTAAAAAGAGATGAAGTATTGGAAAGGTTACAGATGGAACTAGAAGAAAAAGAGAGAGAGAAAATATATATATAAGAATGATTGGCTCAGAAAGAAGAGGAGATTTGTGAACTAAACAGAAATGTAGCACGTAATGAAGAGGACATTACTGAAATATGGAGAATCGTTAAAGAAAAAGAAGAAATAAACTATGAATTAAGTCTGAAATTAATAATGAAAGATGATGAAAATTTGATCTTTAAAGAAGACCTAAGAGAGAAAGGGTACTAATTGAAAACCGACAAGCTGACCAAATCAAAATGAGACTCCATCGGTAGACGTCATTTATGGAAGCCCCATTTTCCTAGTAACAATACAAAAAAAAATCATGTTAAGCCAGGTCCCTTTTTGGACTCAGGACGTGTTAGCGCATTTTCGTATCAGTACTTATGTTAGATATCAGCATTATGTAGTTATCAGTAATTGTGTTTAGATTTTAGACATATTTTTATGAATTTTCTTGTGTAATGAATATACCTGAAATTTTTTTTTATTTAAAAGTCTTTTCTTTATATTTTAATTTTTTTTAATTTTCTCTTTAATCTAACTACAAGTGGTTTGTGGTCACTGAAATAGGACTCATAAATGAAACATTCTAAATGTAATAAGCTAATCGCCCAAATACTCCGTCAGTTGTTGTTTGATAGATCGTGGTTGCCAATCTTGGTGAAAGTAGTTGAATGTTGAAGCTTGTTTCGAAAAAGTTTTCAATTTCTGCCCCTGGGCCGCTAAGATCTTGATTGAAGTCACCACAAATGATGACGTTTGGTTGATTGAGTTGTGCTGCAAAGTTTTCATTGCTGAAATCTTTGAAAAACCGATTGTTTGTTTGCTGGATTTTTGTATATTATTACAAGCGCCAAGGTTATGAAATATCTTCTCCCAAAGCGTTTTTCTACGTGCTACACGTGGAAAGCTGTGATCCTCAATGTTGTGAAACCGTGCTTGTTTCTTTTCTAAATGAACATTTAAAATGCATTAATCGAGTAACTGAGTGTTGATGCACAAATGGCAGGTCAGGACATACAAAAAACATATATACATCATGGGTCTAAAAACATAAATACATCATGGGTCTAGGACTTTCATACTTCCAGGAGCTCTACTACCACTACAAGAGGTCGGATCGAGTAACTGAGTGTTAATGCACAAATGGCAGGTCAGGACATACAAAAAACATATATACATCATGGGTCTAGGACTTATGGATGCTGAGATCTAGGGTGATGACAGACGGACGGACGGACAGATGGACAAAACGGATACAATAGCGCATTTCTACTTCTCGAAAATGCGCTAAAAAAGCTATGTTTTTTTCGTTATTTTTTCTTCTACATTTAACATTTTAAATTATCAGAATAAAATTAAATAAGATATTTTTTTTTTTTTAAATTGTTAAAATCAATAGGTAGCATTAATGGTTTACTAAATTGTGGAAAATATGTGAATATCTTTAACAATACATTTTAAAACAATTCGTTTTCTTGACTTGTTTTTTTTTCTTTTGATGAATATCTCTATACCTTAATTTATTTCTTAGTATTCCAGTTTCCATATAAGAAAGCTACATAGTTTACACTATTACACCCTTTTATTTATTTATTTGTTTTTTAATTTTTTTTTAAAATTTTTTTTGTACTCTATAATTTTGCTTCTTAAAGAAAAACAATTTTAAAAAAATAGAAATGCGCCGCAATGCAAATGAAGTGTATTAATTAGTTTGGATGAGAATTTTTAAGATAACTTTTTAATTTAAAAATATCTTTTTTAGTTTTCACTAACTTTAATATTTTTTTAAAGAAATTAACAAATATCAATGTTATTTGTTAATTTAAAAAATATCTTAAAATTTAGTCCCTTACCTTTCATTCTGTTATGTACTTTTAAATAAGAAAAGTTTATATTAATTCAGGAGAAAAATACTGAGATCTATTAGTTTCCTCATGTTCCAAATGAGTCCTAAATTTTCTACGTTATGTAAGGTAGATTTTTGTTTTTAACATTACACAAATTATTTTGAGTAGTTGCCAAAGTTTTATAAAGCAAACTATCTCTAAATAGTTTTAATGTTTTTTGCAATAGACAATTTGCATAATGATAAATTCGCATACCGTCTCACAAATCATTATTAATTATATCAAGTAAATATATATCGTTAAAAATAATTGAAAATACTAATTGGTAATAATTTCTGAAACAAGGAGGGTTTGCAATAACGGTGAATTATTATTATTTACCTATGGTTTCAACTTTCAGCCTGAAGACTTCATCTTGAGTTTTGAGTTTTTCTTTCTTTTCCCTACATTTTTTTCTTAAATTTTCTGAAAAGAAAGCAATTCTTTATATAAATTATGTACCGTTGTTTATTTCTGAAAATTTTATGCATTTCTGTAAAACTTGTATTTTATTGATTTTTATCTATGTAGAATGTAAATAACATTTTTTGTACCTGCGTCTGTCACCTGACTGAACAAACTTTTAATTAGCAGTATAAATGTTTTGTAAATTAAAATATTTTGTTGATAATTTATTTTCTTTTTTATAAAGAGGAGTTCATTATAGCAAAGACTCACAATGGTGCTGGGAAATGACTTATTTTCATATTATTTTAGTAGGCCAAGTAAGTGTTTATCTATTCAACTAGCACATGGCAATGACTCATTCCAAACTAACAAATAATTATATATATAATAGCCCAGTGGTGTGGGTATGTTTGTAACGTAACGCTCAAGAGATGTACCACAGTCTACAGCAGTTAGTTTAGTTGAAAAATCGTGTTTTGATGAGCACTGTAAAAATATTTAATAGGATGACGTCATTGTTTGGTGTGCATCGGTGCGCAAAATACGGTGCGCAAAATACAACCCCTATTATTATTATTAAATAAATACTTTGCGTACATTTCATAAAGTTTAATAATTCGTATTTATCAAAAAAGGACAAGTTAGTTGGTCTTTAAAAAAAAGGTTGGCGCCGTAGGCGCCCAAAAAAAGGGGGCGCCGCAGGCGCCACGGCGCCCGGCACAATCTATCAAAAAAGGACAAGTTAGTTGGTCCCTTAAAAAAAAAGGTTGGCGCCGTAGGCGCCCAAAAAACGGGGGCGCCGCAGGCGCCACGGCGCCTGGCACAATCTAGTACTTATATAAAAGACAATTATTGTATGGTTTATCTTGTAAGATGTGTTCAACAGTGTGTTAAAAACAAAGCTATTTGTTGCAATCGCTGTAATGTGCGTTTCTGGGATGATTATTTTAGTCATAGAGCTCAACATCAGGTCAATTGAAATGTCAACCATTTTCGTTAAAATATTTTGTTCCTGTTATCACCAAAATTATATTCAGTTTAAATTGCTTTTTGACTTTCATTACAATGTATTGATATTCATTTAAAAAACAATTTTAAAGTTCCAATAACACCTTTTTAATTATTTTTTTTAAAATGTTAAAAATATTTTAAAAACATATTTTTAGAGTTTAATTGTATTTCCATAAAATTATTTCTTTTACTTTTTCGAAAATTTAAAAAGACGATATTTAAAGCTATAACACGATATGATGTTGGAAAATTAAAATTTTAATTATTTAGCACCTGTTGGCTATTCTCTGTTCAACTACCATATGGTAGTAAGGACTCATACAAACTAAACAAAGAATATTTATGAAAACAAACAAATTTATACATGAAATTTTGATGATTTATATTTTAAACTGTCTTGAACATAGATTTTACTGTTACCTTTAAAAATAAAGCTATTACTGTGCTCGTTGTATATTATATTTCTGGCGTGATTTGTAGCCAAAAAGTTAAAAAATCAGGTGAATTAAAATTTCAAGCGTTCTCGTTAAAATATTTGGTTCATGTCTTTCAGAGAAACAATTAGCGGCGTAGCATGTATATGTGTCGCCCGGGGCAGAACCAAAATTTGCCGCCCCCCCCCCCACCGAAAAATATGTTAACGCTGTATGGTACGGATAGTTTTTACTAGAAAGTAATAATGACACTGTAATAGAGATAAAAAGAAAAGCTTTATTTCTTTAGTTTTTTCAATAAAATTAAAATGTTCTTTCGTGTATCAATGTTTTCAGCCTTGCCAATCCCAATAGCCGAAATTTAAATAGCAATATACTAGATAGAAAAATTTGGCTTAATCGGTATTGCTTGTAGATAAAAAGAAAAGCTTTATTTCTTTAGTTTTTTCAATAAAATTAAAATGTTCTTTCGTGTATCAATGTTTTCAGCCTTGCCAATCCCAATAGCCGAAATTTAAATAGCAATATATTAGATAGAAAAATTTGGCTTAATCGGTATTGCTTGTAGACTAATCAATTCTTCATTAAATTAATTTTAGAGAAGCTATTTTAAGACCTTGCATTAAGATTAGTGTAAGCAATGTTTAAGTTAATTATATAATTTGAAGGATGGTAACTTGGGGCCTTATATTTTAATAAACTTTTATAAATCAAATTGTCTTTAATTCATTAATTATTTTTTTACCCTTGGGTTCAAATAGTATTTGCTTGACTATGTAATTTGAATACTCTAATTTAAAGGAACCATTTCAAAGTCCATCAGATCGCCTGGCGAACGAAATTTGTATAAGTTTCCTAAATTTTACATACCTACCAAATCTCACTAGAATTTCTACAGTAATCTCATCTTATGAAAAATAGAACTTTCTTCTCCCTTTTTTCCAAATAACATGGATACATATTTTGGATCACCAAAAATTTGCTTTCTGGTACTTTGACTTGAAGATTCCATTAAAAGGATTAGGTCTCCACATAACATTGTATCAAATTTCAAAGCATCCTTAAAGTATCCGATTAATTTCGCTGTGAGCATCTTCTGCTGAGCATTTTTTCTAGCACTATACATTTATCAATTATATCGTCCATCTTTGACTTAGATTCGAAAATAAAATATTTTATTGTGACTAGCAAAGTTGCTGCATCTGTTGGTCTTATGAGCTTTTTCTTTCTTCCTCTGTCAGTTATTCTATAGCTTTCAAAATAATCTCAAAATAGCTCTATGGTATATTCACTGTTTTTGTATTCTGATGCTTTGCTTGTAAAGTAATTATTCCAAACGATTATGGGTATGAAAAATAATGCGTACAACAACGTTCTAATGTACTAAAATAGAAAATTTTTTTAAGTTGGATTATCATGTGAACTATTTGAGCAAGATTAGACAGTGAATGTTTATGTTACTGCGTATTTCTTAAACGTCTGTATACTTTAAAGCCATAAAGAAGGAGCATTAACGCATGAAGATCCCCTGCAATCCATTATTTTAAGATCTTCATTTATTAAAAATAATTTCATTACTTCAATGAAATATTTTTTTTTAATCTACAATGTCTACTTGTTTATTTTCATCGATCATTACATATCCCATAACTAGAATTGTTTGGTAATTAGGTGAAATAAATAAAGAGTTATCGAATACAAAAGGACAATATGAAGTATTTGTTCATGAAAAAGAATAATTTTTAGCGATCTATATCTCCTATATTGGTGAGCTCAGTTTCAATTTTAAATGACACTTCTTAAAACCATTTTCTTACAATGCTCTGGGAGTGCTCGATCGTACTTGGCAAGCAAACCCATTGGTTCCGGAATATTGCCTTTATTTGCATAGTATCGTCCTCTATGTTACCGAAAAAACAACATATAAATAATTTCAATAATTGTAACAGAAACGTCCTGCCACTTATTTTTTTTTATATTTCTCAACTTATTGCTGTTTTTTGTCAATTTTTTAAATTCGATTTATGATACTTTCTAATTTAAAAAAAAAATACTTTGAAATGTTGAACACTTGTTAATGGGTGGCTATGTTTGGATAAATACGTGCAAAGTTTTAATTTCACGAAATAAAAAATTTTGATCATATTACTTTTGTTGATTCTTGATTTCAAAAGACATTTAAATAAAAATAATAATGTTTTCGGTAGAATAAACCCTGCTTGTATACCAAAATTTTTTTCAAGTAGTTTATTTAAGTTAAAATCAAAATTGAATCAAGTATTTATACCAGAACCATATTGTCATATTCGTAGCCTACTTCAATCCCCTTGTTTTAGCCTTCAATAGCATTAGTATCACAAGATTTAAGATTCATAAGGAAGTTTGAAGCTCTGACATTTGAAATTTTCAAGTATATAATATAGTTCCTTTATTTCTTAGAATTTGGTATCTTTGCTTTTAATTTAATAATCTTTATTTTAACGTTGTTCATTTTTAAAGGTATTTAACAAAGAATTAGCCGCACCTACCACACCCCATTTACACACAATGTGCCGCTGCGAGATTTGCTCATGTTTCATGTACAATAAGCTTGGATTTTACAACAGGAGTGACTGTCAAATTTTAAGAACCATTTAAGCTGTCACTACTTCAGTGTTACATTATCAAACTACATAAGTACTTTTCAGGACAGTAGCATTAGAATCATACGAATTTATATCCAATAAGGAGTTTGAAGTTTTGACGTTTGAAAAGTTCACATGACTTATGACACATCTTTTATTTCTATTGTTAATTTCTTTTTTATTTTCTGTTATTTCCACAAAAAGCTCTACTTTCTTATCATTGTTTTTTGGACACTAATTAACGACCAGGAATTTGCCGCCCCTAGCAAAGTGCCGCCCGGGGCATTTTCCCCCCTTACCCGCTTCGCTACGCCACTGGACATAATTATCATTTTTTTTTAATTATTTTTTTTAATTTCTTTAAAATGTATCGATAGTAAGTACACGTATTATATTAAATATAAATATTTTTAATTGCAGCAAGAAATCTAAATAATTTGTGTTTAATTAAAAATTTTAATACTCAAATCTTAGATATAGAGTAAGTTATTTATATATAGATATACATAACTATGTTGCTTATTAATTTTAACAACATCGTTCAGAAAAAGATGAACTGAAAAACTTACCAAGTTCAGCTTTCAAGCTCATTACTTCCATCTCATTTTGCTCTTTTTCCTGGTCACGTATTTTACGCAGGCAGGCTTTTAATTATAGAAAATCAATTCCATCGTAAAGTAAATGTTAACTCAAGCTATATAGGCTCAAATACAATTGTAAAATTAGAGGCCTCTTTCTAGGGGGGCTGACCAAACCGGGTGATACCATGACAAGGATGACACAAAACTGTAAAATTCTTTATTTCTCCGTTATTTGGCAATGGCAGACTGAGAGGGTATGACACCATGAGCTACCACACTGGCTGACACAAACCACAGTGCCACCTCTGCAGTTCTCATACAACTCAAAATACTATATAAGGTAACAGAGTTTTCCCATAGCACCGTAAAGAAGTTAGTGTTAAAAACGTTTGTCTTAATAAAATATTTCAAATTGAATCTTAGTCCAATCTTGCGCTTTATGGGTTCATGAATTTAAAGCAATAGTTTAAGCAACCAAAAATGTGTGTACCTGAGTCTTTTTCCATTTTCGCTATTGCCATTTTGTCTTTTGACTGTTGTACCTCTAAACGGGCTGTAACATTAAGTAGATATACGTATGAATAAAAATACTTGCAAGTATGGATGAGTATCTTTGATATTGAATATGAAACTGTCTTCACAATAACTTTTAGAATGCCCAAGGCACAAACATTTTTTTAAAAAATATGTAAATATTAATCGCAATAAGAATCAATCTATCTATAATATTAAATGACGTAATCTGTTTGGTCCTTGAAAGCCATTGGGCCCTCAAACTCCTACAGACTCCTACAGCCAGTCACTAACTGAGAGAAATAAATCTCAATTAAACAAATGTACGCAGAGGCTCCTAATGTTTTATTTTTGGTGCAGTATTTTTGTAAGCAATCATCATTGCATTCCAATCTTGAAGTGATTAACTCCTACTAATCACTACTGTAACTCTTAGAAAACATTTCACTGAAACGACGGCGGAACGTCCTTGGTCAGGGTTTATTTCTCGTTATTAGTGTTCTGATATTTGATCTTCTTTGGAAAATAAAAATGTGGTTATAATGTGAAAATGTTTAGTTTTTATAACTTTATTTCAGTAGTTAAGCTACTTTATCTCAAATAAAGTGATTTAGTATTATTTATTTTTAGCAGACTAATAGCATCTTAGTCACCTCTTGTATCGAAATTAATTTACCAAGTTTATATGAAGAGCATCAATGAATGCAAACGACGTTTATTGCTTAATTAAAGTCATGAATGATACGTAATCTTAATTAAAACATAAGACAAAACATGTTAGTTATTTGCGATTCTTATTTTCTATTGACTTCTAAAATTTGGCAAATGTCGATAGTGGTTTATTATAAATATCCTTTATTTTTCTTACTGCAATAGTATTATTTTAAAAGAATAGTTAGTACTAATAGTATTTTTTATTCATTTAATGTCACTACACATTGTTAGTCATGCTGCTTATAGTTAAATTATCAAATCAAACATAACTAAAATCCATAAATGCAAAAAGCAGTATATAAACATTTGGTGCGATACGGTGTATTGAAAACGTATTAGCTAATATAAAAATACTTAAATTTTGGGAATATTTAATGCTCCATTAAACAAGTGACTTTAGGGTCTCAGTTACTTTCACAGAAGAAAATTTGAATAAAACCTTTTGTAAATTACTTTATATATGATATATGATATAAATAAATAAATAAATAAATATATATATATATATATATATATATATATNTGCACTGCTCACCTCCATGGCATGAGGAAGGGGCTAGAAAAGGTGCCCTAAACATTGCCTGCTCCAGCCTTCCCTAGCCAGCTTACCGCGGCTGGTGGGGACCCTATACCAGCGGTCGAAATATAAAAAAGAAATTGAGGATAGTTCCTCTCACATTGGGCGCATGGAATGTGCGCACCCTCCTGGACAGAGATGATGCAAATAGACCTCAGAGGAGAACAGCCCTGATTGGTAAAGAACTCGCCAGGTATAACATAGACATCGCAGCCCTGAGCGAGACAAGGCTTGCGGGCGAAGGTGAGCTCTGTGAAAAAGGCTCCGGCTACACATTCTTCTGGAGTGGCAGACCCAACGAGGAGCGGCGTGAAGCAGGAGTTGGCTTTGCGGTGAGGACAACCCTTGTCGGAAAAATGACTGGACTACCCAAGGGACTGAATGACAGGCTCATGACCATGAAACTTCCACTGTTAGCTGGTAAGAAGCATGTCACCATCATCAGTGCATACGCCCCAACCATGACCAACCCAGATGAAGTCAAGGCAAAGTTTTACGAAGAACTTCACGCACTCATTGCCGACGTTCCAAAGGAGGACAAGCTCATCTTGCTAGGTGACTTCAACGCAAGAGTTGGCAAGGACTACTGTGCCTGGGAGGGAGTACTTGGACACCATGGAGTGGGCCAATGCAACAGCAATGGCCTTCTTCTTCTTCAGACTTGTGCTGAACATGAACTGCTAATCACCAACACGATCTTCCGCCTACCTACCCGCAATAGGACATCATGGATGCACCCCCGCTCGAAGCACTGGCATCTTATTGACTAAGTCATCGTTAGGAAGAGGGACAGACAGGATGTAAGAGTGACCAAGTCCATGTGCGGTGCTGAATGCTGGACAGACCACCGTCTCATCCTCTCCAAGCTCAACATTCGTATTGAGCCTAAACGGCGCCCGCAAGGGAAGAAGGCCCCCAAACGGCTGAATGTTGCAAAGCTGAAGACCACCAGTGGCAAGCAGAGATTCGTGATTGCTCTGGATGAGCGCTTAAGATCCACCTCCCCGGAAAACCAGAACGTGGAGGCAGATTGGACATCGCTTAGAGAGCTGATTTACACCTCAGCTACAGAGAACCTGGGGCCCCAGACCAGAAAAAATAAGGACTGGTTTGACGAGAATTGCGAAGTCATCAAGCAGTTACTGGATGAGAAACACCAACTCCACCAAGCTTACCTCAATAACCCAAAATCCACTTCAAGGAGAGAAGCATTCAACAACATACGTAGAATTGTACAGCAGAAACTCCGTCAGATGCAAAACGATTGGCTCAGGAAAAAAGCTGATGATATCCAATGCTATGCAGACAGGCGTGATTATAAGCACTTCTACAAAGCCTTGAGAGAAGTGTATGGCCCAACGTCCTCAGGCTCAAATCCACTTCTCAGCGAAGATGGCAACACGCTCATCTCAGACAAAGAGAAGATCTTGGAGAGGTGGGCTGAACACTTTAACAACATCCTTAATCGCCCATCGGCAATCAATGAAGAAGCAATCAATCGTCTCCCCCAAGTGCCAACAAACAAGGCACTGGATGACCCACCTTCCTTGCTCGAGACCCAGAAAGCAATCTGTCTACTTTCAAGTGGCAAAGCACCTGGTTCAGATGCCATACCAGCCGAGGTATACAAGGAAGGGGGACCAGCCCTAACTGAAAGGCTCCACCAGCTATTTCTCTTGATATGGGAGCAAGAGAGGATCCCGCAGGATTTCAAAGATGCATCCATTGTACATCTTTATAAAGGAAAGGGAAATAGACTGGTTTGTGACAACCACAGAGGCATATCCCTGCTTTCTATCGCAGGAAAGATCCTAGCCAGAATCCTGCTAAACCGCCTCACAGCTCATCTTGACCAAGG
>MUZC01003782.1:266269-279322 GCA_002072015.1 Radix auricularia
CTCCTGCCTGAAAGCCAGTGTGGCTTCCGAAGAGAGCGAGGAACCATCGACATGATTTTTGCTGCCAGGCAACTACAAGAGAAATGCCAGGAGCAGAACTCTGACCTTTTCTCCACCTATGTTGACCTAACCAAGGCATTCGACACAGTTGGCAGAGAGGGTTTGTGGAAGATCATGGAGAAGTATGGTTGCCCAAGCAAATTCATTTCCTTGGTTCAACAATTCCACGAGGGCATGCAGGCCAGAGTCCAGGACAGAGGAGAGTCATCTGACTCTTTTCCTGTCACAAACGGTGTCAAGCAGGGATGCGTCCTGGCCCCAACGCTATTCAGCATCATGTTCTCTGCGATGCTGACAGAGGCCTTCAGAAACGAAGATGTTGGTGTTAAGCTGAGGTACCGTACGGATGGCAAACTGTTCAACCTTCGGAGGCTTCAGGCAAAAACCAAGGTCAGGACAGACACAATCAGGGACCTGCTCTTTGCAGACGATTGTGCCCTCAATGCTGCCTCAGAGGATGACATAAAACGCAGTGTTAACCTGTTCTCCAGCGCCTGCACTAACTTTGGTCTGACAATTAACACAAAGAAGACTGAACTCCTTTATCAACCCGCGCCTGGAAAGCCTTATGTTGAGCCCATCATCACTGTCAACAACCAGAAACACAACGCAGTGAAACGCTTCACATACCTAGGCAGCACACTGTCACAAAATTTCACCATCGATGACGAAGTGAATGTCAGAATTGCCAGGGCCAGCTCCACTTTTGGCAGGCTGTACCCGAATGTCTGGAACAGAAGAGACATTACCATCCAGACCAAAGTGAAAGTATATAGAGCAGTTGTGCTCCCTACACTGCTTTATGCATGCGAAACATGGACCGTATGTCAACGCCATGCTAAAAAGCTGAACCACTTTCACACAACAAGCCTCAGGAAGATTCTGGGCATAAAGTGGCAGGACAAAACTCCAGACACCACAGTACTAACCAGAGCTGGCCTCCCCAGCATCTTCACCCTCCTGGTGCAGTCACAGCTTCGCTGGGCAGGGCACCTAACCCGAATGCCAAATGAGAGACTACCAAAGAGACTCTTCTATGGCGAGCTCCAGGATGGCCAGTGGTCCCATGGTGGACAAAAGAAACGCTTTAAAGACACATTGAACTTATCTCTGAAAGCGTTCGCAATAAACCCAGACACGTGGGAGGAAGCTGCGTTGGACCGGTCCACCTGGCGCAAATCCATTCATAAAGGTGCCAGGACATGCGAGGCAAACAGGATTAACGCCGCAGAAAAGAAGAGGCAAGCCCGAAAGGCTCGTGCTGTCAACCCTCCAGGAGACAATCAACTCATCCAATGTCCCTTCTGTTCCCGAACTTTCCGTGCCAGGATCGGCCTTGTCAGCCATCTGCGCACACATAGGCAAAACAAGTCTCAGCAACCCTCGGATGACTAAAGTGGTCCTCGTCGATTCGACGGACGAACGATATATACATTATGCAGAGTTACCTGTTATTTTCTAGAGTTCAAGAATCAAATAACTTTAAATTTCAAGCATTCTTTTTTAAAAAATACGTTAATGTCTATAACAGTAATTTTAATATTTTTTAATGGCTTTTTGAATTTCATTACTATGTATTGATAGCCCGTAAAAGCATAGTTGGAAAGAGAAATATTTTAGGATTTAGAAAGGAATCAAAGTATTTTGTGTTTAATTTAACATATTTCAATCTTAGACCGAGAGCAGGTTATACATATTTTAGGGCTGAGAAAATAAACAATAACTGTCTCGCTTATTCGGTAAATTTTTATCGATTAAATTAATTTTAATATAGCGATTAAAATAGAAGATTACTTTTGTGAAAGTGCTGGCGATTTTATTGCACATATTAATTATTAATAATCAATAATGGCTTGCTTTTTCCCCCTACAATCTTCTCCATTGAAAACTTACATATCCTTACAGTGTATATTCAAAATAAGCTGATTTTTTAAAGAAAATGGTGTAAACAATTAAAAATGGTTTTTACGACTTAGCAGTGACAAAATTTAAATTCATTGACATTATATTCAACGTTTTATATTTAAATTAAAACATTGTGTTAGCCAGTTTTTTTTTTAACTTCCCTTAAAATTTCAGTTTGATGACATCATACATCTTAATAAAAAGTGTCGATTAATTATTCAGTAATTTTTCAAAACTTAAACATTAAATTTAAATTAAATGATAACAGCCCTAAAATATTTACATATTTATGTCACTCTTTAATTGTTAACACCATCGTTCAGTAAAGATAAACTTTTAATACTTACCAAGCTCAGCTTTCAAGGTCGTTACTTCCATCTTATTTCCTTCTTTTTCCCGGTGAAGTTTTTCACGCATGCAAGCTGTTAATTGTACCAACTTATTAGTATCAGAAATTAGATGTTAACTCATATTGAATAGTCTCAAATTACAATTGTAAATTCAGTAGCGTCCCTTGGGGGTCTTGAGGGTGCTAATCAGACCAGGTGATACCTTCAGAAGGTGTTACATATAAATGTAAAATTCTGTTTGTACCCATTATATGGCACTGGCAAGCTGAAGGTGGTTCTATGACATAAGTCGTGAGGTATGAAACCAGTAGCTACCACACAGGCTGACACAAACCACAGTGACGTCTCTGGTAATGCCAATATAACTCAAAATAGTACATAAATTGACTGACTTTTCCTTTAGCAGCGTAATGAAATAAGTATTCGGAAAACGTTTGATATGCAAGTAGAAAAATATTTCAAATCTTTACTACTCCCGTGCTGTATTGTTTCATGAATTTCAAGCAATAATTTAAGCAACTAAAAATGAGTATACCTGAGTCTTTCTCCAAATTTGCTATAGCCTTTTTGTCTTTAGACTGTTGTACCTCTAAAGCGGCTGTAACATTAAATAGATGTGCGTATGAATACAAAAATACATACATGGATTGATGCGTACCTCCGCAAGTGAAAATCACATCAATTAATATTCACAATAAATTCTATAAAAATCTTCTGAGAATACCCAAAGCATTACATTTTTCAACTTGTTATTTAATTGATAATACCGTTCAGAAAATATTTTGATAATACATCAATTTTTTACATTCTGGTTATTGTTCCGTTTTATAAAATGAGATTGAGAAAAGAAAATGAAAATATAAGTAGTTTTTATAACTTTGTTTTACAAAATAGGTTGGGGAAGGTGAGACTGCAATCTGCCTGAACATATTCGGGCTATTACACAAGACAAACAGTGTCCTGTCTCCCAACACTTCAATGAACGCGACCATATGGGCGTCAAGGACGTGGTAGCCACAGCCGTTATCTCTTGCACAAACACACCAAAAGGGTCAGTCTGCAGAATACACTGATACTAGAGTATGGGACTCTTTCGCAACATGGGATGCAAGATTTGCTTGCTTTCACCACCTAGTCCTTTTGTTCACCATACTCTCTCCTTTCTTATAAAAACTCACTATTCTCTCTTTCTGGTTTACATTTCTTAACGCTTTGGATTTCATCATTTTACCGCAGCAAATTTTAAAAAAAATTTCGTTAGATTTGTGTATTGTTGCTTTGTTGAGGAAAACACTTTGCCAAAACGTTCACTAATTTGTTACATCCTGTCAGGCTAACCCTTACCACGATTACGTCTTTTCCTTTAAAGTTTGTTGAAGTAGGTATGCTACTTTATCTCAGCGTCAAGTAATTTAGACAAATAGTTTCTTAGTCACTTCTTGTATCATTATTAATTTAAGCGTGAGTATATGGAGAGAATAATTAAACGTAAACCATATAAAATTGCTTATTTAGAGTCATTAATGAAACGTCATTAATTAAAACATATCAGAAAACGTAATTACGATATATAACTAAATCTATATATTTCCCATCGACTTTGAAAATCTTTAAATATCGAAATATCGGTAGGGGCTTTTTAAAATGTTCTTTTTCCCCAACTGCAATAGCATTATTTTATATAATATTGTCTTAGTATAATTACCATTTTTTTTTACTAGTTTTGGCATTAAAAGTATCGTCGATTTTAAAAAATTTGCCAGTTTTGTTTGAAAATAAATGTCAATACATGTGGTTATTTGTTGACTCATTCATCAAGTTATTTTCGTTTTGATTATCAAAACAAACGATCCAGAAATAAAAAAAAAAACTCTATATAAATGTTTTGTGTAGTACTGTTTATTTGAAAGTTATTAACTAATAAACAAATACTTTTGGTGGGAACTTGTTGATCCCTTAAACAATTGAATTCTGGGATCTTTGTTATTTTCACTAAAGAAAATTCCAAAACACGTTTTAAGAAGTTTTATTTTCTATCCTTATTTCCTTATTATTTGTATTTATTTATTTAATTTTGTTTTTTAATTTGGTACGTAGATTTATTAATTTTATTTCCAAATATTTTTTGGTAGAAATGAAGACAGACTTCCAAAATATTTCGATAGTATTCTGTGTCAAGGTATGAGAATCACTGTCACTGAGTTGTTGTGAGAATGTTTGAACGATGTTCAGTTGACGGACTTGTTGAATGTCAGGCAATGACTTGAGAGTGTGCGCAAGGGCTATATATAGTGTGGAACTGTGTGGTGTGTGGGAGGAATAAAGGAAAGGGCCGAGAGAACGTCAGAGAGTCGTGTGGACGTTAGGCCAGGGCTGTGCTTGTCGAGACATTGTGTTATCGAGGTTGCTCGAACACTGTGAACACTGTACGCCGGTATGCCTAGAATTGGATGTCTGGATGGCTGTATTGACTTCAGTGTAATGCAGATAGTGAAGGATTTGTACGTGTATTTCTAACACAATAAAGAACATATTATATTTGATAAGAGTCTGTCTTAATAAGATTATATCCAGAACCCAGAACGCAACATTCTGTAGTTCTTTATTATTTCTTAGTCTACTTCCTCTCTAAAAATTGCATTTCTGAATTAATTAAAAATGTACCTCTCGGCTACCTTTTTACGTAATGTTTCTGTAAGTGTGCTTATAATGCCTAAAACTATATAAATATTTTAGAAAATTGAAAAAAAGGCGATATTTACAGTTATGTCTCAAATGGTACTAGAAAATTTGAAATTTCAATTATAGCTGATTTGCACCTTTTGGCGTTTGTCATTTCAACCACCAGATAGTATGGTTTCATTCCAACTTCACAATATATATTTACATATAAAAAACAATTTATCTTGTCAACTTTGCTGAACAGAGCTTTTAATGCGATCTCAAATATATANTATATATATATATATATATTATTGGGCTCGTTGTACTGTGCGTTTCTGTGATGATGTTTAGTCAAAAGGTTATTTTTAAAAAAAACAGGTAATTTGACATTTCAAGCATTCTCGTAAAAATATTTTGTTTAAATCTATTACAGAAATTATAATCATTTTAATTGTCAATTGAATTAAAATTTTTATTAAAAATATATTTATAACTAGTAAAAACATTATTTGTAAGGAGAAATACGTTAACAAGAAATCCAAATAAGTTGTGTTTTATCTTTGATATTAAATTCTCAAACGGATATTATGTTTTAAATGTTTACATAATGTCATTTAACATTTATATTTAAGAACATCCCTTAGGTAAAGATGAAATATTATTACTCACCAAGCTTAGCTTTCAAGCTCGATACTTCCATCTCTTTATTCTCTTTTTCCAGGTCACATTTTTCACGCAGGCAAGCTGCTAATTATACCAAATTAACTTTAAGAAAAAATATATATATACCATAAAAAAGCAAAGCGACCGCTGACTCACTCACTCACTGACTCAATCAATTAAAGACACATAAGTAAGTCTCTAATTTCTTTGACATTTTGCTAAGTACACTCTCAAAACGATAATTATCAAAGAGAATTTGTTTATAACTATTAATCAAGGGAGGGGGGCAATTTTTTTTCTTTTATGAACATTTATAAAACTGACTCATCACTAATTTTCCTATATCCCTGTAGGTAAAATCATGAAAATTTTATCGATAAAAACTGTTACCGATTAATCGAGAAAAAAATCGCTAATTTCCGCAACCGTATTAAATAGTAATTGTTAGTTTATTCTGTTAAAAAAAGGTATTATGTCAAAATATACCAATGTCCGCCTTTAAGCTCGTTATTTCCATATCTTTTTGCTCTTTTTCCTGGTCACATGTTTCATGTAGACAACCTGTTAATTATACCAAATTAATAATAATATTAAAAAAATTTAACACGTTATATGGTCTAAAATACAAATGTAACACTCGTACAACTGGAACATTCTATATTAATTGACAGATTATTCATCTTGCCTTGCAAATTAAAAATGTATAGAATTTCATCAAACATTGACCTTGTAAATTAAAAGATATTTAGAAAAAGGAATCATTTCCATTCCTTAAATATATTACCTAATAAAAATAAAAAGGCATAAATAGTTAGATGAAGAGCAAACAAAATTATGTGGAAATAACTAAAATATTTCAATTATAAACGTCAATGTAATAATCCTTTTTATCAAATACATCTAAATTTTATAATTAGTCCATAAAGACTAGACAAACATATAATGTATTGTTTAAAACTGTTTACTGAATCACCTAAACATTGTGCACGATAATTCATATGTGTCAGTATGACATTTGTTATCGTTCAACATAGTCAGTTTGATCATGATCCACATCAATGGAAATAAATTAAAGTGTATATAACTTCAAAACTAAACCAAATTTTATTTTCAAACACTATAAATACCAGCTCAATCAGAAAACACTCATTGTTTATTTAATTTTCATAACATTAAATTCACAAATATTAATAAAGCACTTATAATAAATAAGGAAGAACAAATATATTTGGAGGTTATGAAACATTCAAAAACCAAATCTTTTCGTAAAAGTTAGGAGAACAGGAAATACAAACAAGAATTTAATTCCATAATAAGATAACGTTGCCATGAAAAAATTTAGTTTTTCTATATGTAAGAATAAACGCCTACATACGCTTTCTTCCATGACATTCGAACCATGAATGTGTTATCATAACCCTTTGGGAAAATCAAAGCATTATAAACTTTTTCAACTGCAATAAAATGTGGTGAGGTGTCTGGGTAGTGGCGCGCTGGATTGCCAAACAGTGACAAGAACTCGAATCATGGGTATGAGCCGCGAAACTGGCAAGCCCCTCGGGGCTTTGGGCTTACCACACAATCCCCTGCTCGCTAGTGGTCAAAGTAACTTTGGAATGCTACCTCACTTGGCCCATAGACCCACAAGGTGTTAAAAGGGGTTATTATTATTATATATCTTTTAATAAACATGCGTACGCTACTAGAAAATAACTAAGAAGTGTAGAACAAAAATAATCTATACTAATAAAAG
This sequence comes from Radix auricularia, assembly GCA_002072015.1. Lineage (NCBI taxonomy): Eukaryota > Metazoa > Mollusca > Gastropoda > Lymnaeidae > Radix > Radix auricularia. Next base: position 273,665 of record MUZC01003782.1, read on the forward strand.
GAAAAGCACTAACTGACTGACTGACTGACTCACTCACTGATTTATCACTAATTCTCCAACTTCCGATGTAGGTAGAAGCATGAAACTTTTGGAAGTTGTTGGGTACTCTCACACAACGAAAATAGGCGAAAAGAAATTTTTAAAATCTCGCTCATGTGGGGCATGGGACCAAAAACCATTTTTTTCCTTATATGGGCTCTATAAATTTGAAAATCACCAATTTCCCTTTTTCCCGTGTAGGTAGAAGCATAAAACTTTGGAAATGTTTTGAGTACATGCTCTCGACGATATTTTTTTTTATTTAAAAAAAAGTTAAATTTCCCACTTATGGGGGCCGGCCCATAATTTTTTTAATCTGAGATAGATAAAAATTTAAAATTGCTAATTCTCCTATTTCCCGTATAGGTAGAAGCATGGAACTTTGGAAATTTTTTGAGTGCACGATCCCGACGAAAATTGGCAAAAAAGAATGTTAAAACTCCCTCGCATGGGGGGCCGGGGGTACAAATATTTTTTTCCTTATATTTAAAACCGACTCATCACTTATTTTCCAACATCCCATGTAGGTAGAAGCATGAAACTTTAAGAAGTTGTTGAGTACCCTCTCACGACGATAATTAACTAAAAAGAATTTTAAATTTTTCAATCATGTGGGACCAGGTGCCCAAAAACATCTTTTCCTTATATGGGCTCTATAAAAGTTTAACATCAGCAATTGTCCTATTTCCCGTGTAAATAGAAGCATAAAACTTTGGACATTTTTGAGTACATGTTCCCAACTATAATTTGAAAAAGAAAGTTAGATTTCTCAATTATGGGGGCTGGGGCCCAAAAAACGTTTTTTTCCTTATATGAGCTATATAAAAATTAAAAATCACTATTTCTCCTATTTCCCGTATAGAAAGAAGCACGAAACTGGACATTTTTTTAGTACACGCTCCGAACCACAATTGGCAAAGAAGAAAGTTTAAATTCCCTCTCATGGAGAACTGGGGCCCAAATAAAGTATGTCTTATATTAAAAAACGACTCATCATTAATTCTCCAATTTTCCGTGTAGGTAGGAGCATGAAACGTTGGGAAATTGTTACGTACGCGCTCACGACGAAAGTTTATTTAAAAGAATTTTGAAATATATACTCATGGAGGCCTTGGTCCCCAAAGTTTTTTTTTTAATTATATGTGATTTTTTAAATTTTAAAATCTATAATTTTTATATTTATTGTATAGATAGACACATAAAACATTAGTGAGTTGATAAATTCACATTCGCGATGGTAGCAGGTTGCAAAATTATTAAAATATCCTTTACTGGGAACCGTTGGCCCAAATGTAATTTTTTACAAATATATACTATATAAAAACTGAATATCACTAATCTTTCCATTCCCCGTGTAGGTAGAAGCATGAAACTTTATGGAGTTGTTGAGTACGATCTCGCACACAAGAGAAATTTCCATGTAAAGCCAGCATGATTTTGATAACAGTAATTTTGCTTAAAGTCGACAAGGAAATCTTGAAATGACGAAAGTATAATGAATTCATCAGCTTAGTACCTTTTATTATCAAAAAGAAATAAAAATAATTACTCGTGAAGTTGAAAATCTTCGAATACACCTTTCATTTGTATTCCGCAACCATTCAATAGTTTTAAATAAAAATTGTCTTCAAAACAGTTTAACATTGAATACATCAAAAATAATTTCTGAAATAATATTATGCATAATACGTGGGTTTTTATAGGTTTACTCAGTCAAATTATATTTAAACTTTGCATTTCCTTTTTTATTTCATTAAAACATATATATGATTTTCATTCCTTTCTTTAGTACACTTCACAAACTACAGAATACGACTACCCCCTTCTCTTAAAATTTATTGACAAACCACATTTTTTACTTTAACAAGAATCCTACTGATTTTCTAAAAAAGTCCCTAATTTAAAGATATATATATTGTATCGTTGTTAGAAGGACTTACTATATGGCTGAAAAATGCCTGGGAGAAAATAAAACTTTCTTGTCAATGTACTGTTTATTGTTGGCACCTGTTTAAACTGGTGTTGTTTTGTTTCAGACTTCGATACCAAATTATTGACCTGTTTAAAAAAAAGAGAAAATTCAAATTCAAATGATCTACATAATTTTAATGCTAAATTAGAAAATCTTTTAAGTTTACTATTAGTTATTGGCTTAATTACTTTACAACTTTTACACTTTTTATGACTTTTTGTGTTGTAGTATAAAGTTAAAACTACATTTTAAAGCATAAACACATTTACCTAGTCGAGACTCAATTTTATAATCATTTTTTAGCGAACATGACGAAATGAATTATCTAACTATAATTTGTTGACTTACCAAAGTCATCATGTGATTTAGATCACGTTTAAAGGCAAACATCCTAAAGATGTACGCAATAGCTTGTATAAACCACGTTCCAGATTCTGTGTTACGCCATGATGCATACCCTGGAATTCAAATTTCAATTGAGTGTTGTATTTTTAAAAATAAACTTTCTTCAGTTATGTGTTATACAACAATTGAGATGCCTTGATAGAGCCGGTTCACTTCTACGAATTATTATCACATTATTGACCATAGAACATTCAATTATCATGAGGTTAGGGGCCGTCCATAAAGTAAGTCACGATATTTTTGCCATTTTTAGCTCCTCCCCTCCTCCCTTTCACGCACTCATTTAGGTTACCCGAGTAAAGCAGAAAAACTAACACTTTACCAACATTTAAAACTCCAATAAGAATGCAGAACTAGACACAGACAATAGATAAGCGAAGGGCGCAATAATCTCGTGCATAGAAGGAGCGTATGTAACAGACAAGATAAGATAATACATTTAAAAATCCTAATTATAAATAGTTTTAAGATAATTATTAAGGATACTGTAAATACAATCACTAGATTTTTCATTATCTTCGAAATTTATTTTAACTGAAAGTAGCAGAATATGCCTGAAAATTGTGCATTCTAAAATTATAACTATAAAAGCAAGTGTAATTTGCGCCAATCATTTAAATAGTTTAAGTATTTCACAAACAAATATTATGTTCAACTTGTACATGTTACCGTCAACTGAGGCTGTAGAAAGGAAAATGTCAGCACCATTTGGTATTTTTCTACCGTCTGTTGTTTCCATTCCCTCACTGCTATCATTAAATGATGTGATGTCATCACTCAATGGCGAATCAGTGTGCTCTGTCGGGTTTCTTGGTAAATTTGTTTTTATATCACAGGCGTGGCTTTGTTTGTCATTGTGAAGGGATTTTCCTTTGTCATATTGAACTTTAAGTTGGATGTTGAAAAAAAACATCACAATTTATTTTAAATGAAATAATTACTGTAAATAAAAAAAATACTGATTAATTTATTTATTCATTATGTTAAAAATAAAATTAATTATATTTTACACTCGGTACACCTTTTCTGCACATTTAATTTAGTTACATGTAATTTTAAAAAAAAAAAGTCAAAAGCAGTGTCTATTAGTGATGGATAAAAGCCATTTAATGAGGAAAACAACTAGGGCATAAACAAGTTAATAAACGTAGTTTATTTTATATCAGCAAGTATTGCCTTTACTTTTTCTCTAGACTAGTACTAAGCTAGGACATACAGAATAAAAATCTGTTGCACTCTCTGTTCTTTCTGAAACTATTTCTTTTCTTCACTTTTTTAAAGGATGATGTAGGGGCAATCCACTGCTATAGCTTGCCAAACTGTGTACTCTTAGCACACCAATTTTAACCCTTCAGATGAATCCCTTAAAGATCGTCCCCGAATGAGATCTGCCCTTTTAAAATCCATTGTATGTCTCCCCATTCAGTTTATTTTCGTGAAGACTTTATTTCGTGACACCTTATAGTCAACATGCGTTTTAAGCAGTCTAGGCATACATAGAAATTTTCGTAGATGTCAGCTGTTTAAGTTAGCATTTCGAAGGTGTTGATTAAAATCAATCGTTTACCTGCTGTCACCCATGCATGTGCATATTGATCTATTTGTTAAGATTTAGGTTAAGTTAGACTATAAGCCATGCCAGGCTCAGCTATGACAACCGCAGTGACATTCTTGATACTTTCATGCTGTAGACTTGTTGGCCTTAAATAATTCTTCTCAATATAATCTTACTAGACACAAAGTCAAACCGGTCCGCTTGGATATAGCCCACAGCGAGGATGTGTTTCTTATTTTTGAAAATCTCTAGATTAACAGTTCATTTCACAATCCATACTTCACCCTCGAAAAATCAGCTACTTTTTATATATTCATATATCAGGTACTCATTAATCTACATTCTCTTTTTGTTGGAAACTTTAGGCTCTTAATGACCCGGTTAATTTATTCGCATGCTATCCCCATCAACCGGGTATCGCCATAGAGATACCTTTCCGCATGTACCGGGACTTTTTCCTCTAAGTCGCCGCACACCTCTGTGCACACGTCCAGCACTTGGGCCTCTGTCTCCTCCGACTGGCCTTACAGATGGCAGGCCAGTTAGGTTCTAGTGTTAAATTTGTACCGATAGCTTAGTTTGGGCAATTTTTAGTTCTCATTCTAATTATGAGCGTCTGATCGCCTTGTCCAAGTCCCCAACATAGGTCGCTTTTGGTCGGTCGCTGCATGTTTCGGTAATTCACAACTCAAATTTAAATTCAGAAGGTGGATATTTCGACATCAATTAGAATATAGGAAGCTTAAAAGAATGAAGTTTGCAAATTAAAAAAAAGCCGAACAAAAAAAAATATAAATATAAGTAAAAACATGTAAGTCAATCAAACACGTACCTCCTTGACAAGCTTGTATGAATAACAGCTTTGGCTTGCCTATTAAAGATTTATTTTCGGAGAATAATTCTTTGATAAATGAAATAGTTAAAGTTGCTTCATCGGTGCCATACACAACACCACTGTTACCATGACTCAGAATGAAGAGTATAAAACAATCATGATTACTGTAATCATGTTTCGATGCTCCTAACAAAACATCTTCCATTTTCTGTAAATAAAAGTATAGCAACGTATTATAATTAGACACAAATTATATTTTAATAATGATAAATAAAAAAACGGCTAAGAAAAAATAAAATATAATATATCAAAATACAGACGAAAACCAATATTCTATTCCTGAAAAGAATATATGTAAGCATCAAATTTTGTAAATTACTTTACATTAACATAAACTAATTTGTATATTCATATATATATANAAAGATGAAAGTTTATTTGTGTATTTGTTATCCATATAATTCCACAATATTGGACCTAGGGTGCTGACATGTTGCATGGTCCCCTTATTTTATCTGAGAGAGGTCATAGGCTATGTTTTAACCTCAGGTTACCACCGCTAGGGTAAAAAGTCCATTATGTTGCTTTTTTCTTTAAATAAGCAATAAAAAACTGAAAATCACTAATTCTTCTATTTTTCGGTTAGATAAAAGCATAAAACGTTGGGTAGATCTACTTGTTAAGCACCCTCACAGGATGGTAACAAGGATAAAAATATTTAAATTATCCCTTACTTGGGAACCGGGGTCCAAATAAAGTTTATCCCCTTTTACTGGCTGTATAAACTGAAAATGACTAATTCTCCTATTTCCCGTGTAGGTAGATGCATGAAACATGGGGGGGGGGGGGGGG
>MUZC01003782.1:279349-295548 GCA_002072015.1 Radix auricularia
AACTGTTCAGCACATTACCAGCTGGTAACAGGCATTTTTTAAATAAAAAATTCCGACTTACTGGGGCCAGGGTATTAATTGTATTTTCGTTGTCTGGATGGGATTGAGGTCCGCCCTTTGTCTAAAACATTCCGTTTCCAATGGAGTAACAAAATGTACCATGCGCTGACTTCAATAAAAACCATTCATCCTTCAAGTTAATTTTGACTCTATTACTATTTCTTTGAACATATTCTTTTATTCATATAAAGTGGCCAGGTGCAAAAACTTTATAACTATTAGTTAAAAGTAATTATTAGTCAAAGTTGAAGGTACAAAAAATAGTTCCTAATTTTATTTGTACATTTTTATAGTTGAGAGTTCACTTTGTTATGAGTCATGTGTGGGTCATGATAGATGTGCGTACTATAACTTGTAACATTTTTAGAAAATTCGTTTAAGTATACATTTTTCTAATTATACAAAGTAGAATGAGTTAACAATAAGTATATTTTAAAAACGAAATAAAGAAAAAATATTTTGCAATATAAAAATCATCAAAACAGCCTATATTTTAACTTCACCAGAATGCTTTATAATACTTCCAAAAAATAAAAAGCTCAAAATTTAATTGAAAGTTGCACGGCATAGTGGTTAGCAATATACGAACACCGAAACAAAATATTGTCACTCGTGATTCGATAAAAACCTGAAAATCAAATCTAATAATGTATCTATTAGTCTAAAATAATTTATTTTTGCAAAATGATGTCTACATCTTCAATGATATTTGCAGAAAACTATTTGAAAAAGTAAATATAAGGGCATTTTTGATCTGTAAACTATTCTTCAATTTCAAAATTTTTAAAAATAATTGAGATCAAATAGCAACTTAGGATAAAAAAATTATCTTCCTGACGACTGGGTCCACTGAGTTCTCTTTTAACACTTTGGATACGTTTTTGACAGGAAAAAAATATTACAGACATGTACGTTTGGTTAGGAGTAAATCAGTGCTATATATCTCACTGAGAAAAATATTTCCGTCTGAGCTTTTCTGAACGGAAAAGGACTCAAGGACACAGCAAGCCATTTTATGCTTTATGATAAGGGAACTAATAGCATTCTGAAATATATTTGTGTAGTAATACCTGACGATGATTGACAATAATATTAATGCACCCGAAAAAAGTTAAAAACAAATATAATTTTTCTGTGGCTGTACAAGAAATGTTTATGCGCTCCCGACCAAAGGTTTGCTGGTGTATTTATTATTTCTTACATGATCAGAGCAAACGAAATTATGAAATCTGCCCCTTAGTTATGTTTTCCTTCCATTGACATCTAAAATGTCAATGAAGTTGAAAGTCCATCAAAATATTGTCATGTTAATTTAAAAAAAAATACTTTTTATGTTTCTCCAAGCATGTCATTAGCAGATATCCACTCTTTTATATCTTATAGTCCAAAAGAATGTTTTAAATAAACACAAAAACACGAGACGTGCTAGTGATTTAAGGAGACTCAATCGATGTCAGAGAGTATCAAATACTTTTGGCTTTCCATATATACTTAAAAATGTGCTCTACTTTCTTCCAATCCTGGCATATCAGCCTTTTCGAAAAATCTTACATTTCCAAGTAAATTAGGAAAAATGTAATTTAATACTTCTATTGCATAGCATTTTTGAAAAAATGCATGAATAAATGTTTTCCTTGTGTCGATTTATATCTTTTTTAAAATATTGATCACATATTTTTAAACAAAAATATTTATATTAAAATAAATGTGAATGCATCGCGAGGTAAAAAAAGTTTTCTTAGTTTAACATATTCAAATATCCAGGACGAGCCGGAGAAATGACGCCACGTTGAGCATGTTTTAGATATAGAATCATCGTACTTGAAATCAGCTCTTACATTAGAACTCTGTGTGTAATTTTTAAAAAAAAAAAAAAAACTTGTTTTTATTTGACATCACTTGTTTTTATAAGTACTTATGCCAAATTTACATATTTGTATTAAAAATTGTGTTAAACATATAATCTAAATTTTAGCTAAGCAAAAAGGAATGAACTGGAAAACAATTTAATAATATTTTATAAGGTATCTTCCACTGAAGGTTTAAGAGTTGTCCATAGGTTAAATTTCTACACAAATGTTTAAAATAAATGCAATTTTTTTAATCAATTTTATAATTATTAAAAAGAATAATTGTTGTGTTCATTTTTAAAAAGACACTAGCATACTTATATAACACCATGCATAAAAAAGTAAAACATGCAATTTAGCCAAATGATATTATTTTTATGAAGAATAAATTATTTAATTATTTAAAGTAATTCCTCTTAAAACTATTTACCCTAACATACTCATGCTGCGTAACTGTTAAGAAATGTTAAACTATATCTAATGTTAATTTTTATTGTGTCATTAAAAACCAGCCGTTTTAAAAAGTTTTTGAAAATCCGTCTCCTCGTTAAGTATTTAATTTGTATCAGTTTGATTATTTTCACATTGATCAGCAGTCTTGTGTCTATTGCACCGTGTTCTTAAACGTATCATTGTTTTAAAATGGCAATTTTGAAAAGAAATGTTTTCGATTTGGCTGAGATTCGATTGTCATCGACAAAATGGTGAACACTTGCAAACAAATATACCCAGAAACACAAAGAATAGGATGTAATCTTTAGTAATAATATCACAAATGAAAATAGATAAAAGTAAAAACATTTTTTTAAACTAAATAGCATGGAAAAGGGTTATTTTAACATACATTCTTTGTAAGATTGTTGTGGAGAATGACATTGAAGCCAAATTGACTGAATACAGCTGTAATTTTCTGGCTATCTCTTTCAGTTCCTAGTCGTTGTGGTCGTGTAGAAAAATTTTCGTTGTTAATAACGAGAACGTTTCCTCTTGGATAGTGTTTCATGGGATACAGAACGTTCTAAATATATAGATGAGTTTAAAATCAAAATATAAGGGTGATTTTTTATTACAATTGCATCCAATCTGCTATTTAATAAAACATACTTAGCTTTTAATTAAACATTTTAGTAATATATTCTGATAACTTACTGTCATACTTATTAGCCTGAGTGATTTTTAACTTACGTGTTAATCTATAATTTGTAGAAACAAAACGCCTAAATTAGTGTCAAGAATTTTAAAGCAATTTTTTCTTTTTAAACTTAAAAAACAAATCGTTTTCATTTGGGACATCATATTGAGTTCTTACCATTAATATTAATCTCTGTTCTGATATTTAGTAAAATAAAATATATGGTTTTATTTTTAAATACTAACCTCTCCAGACAGATATTTCTTATATCGTTTAACAGCCTTCTTATTTCCTCTTTGGAGAAAGTAAACTTCGTCAGAGCTTAGAGCACTTACATCCGGCCAGGCTGAATAGAAAGTTTTAAGACGAATGTCTTTAAATTTGAAATTGCTTTTATTTAAATTGCTATGATTAATCTTGCTACCTATATGTTTCATAATATTAAGTAAGGGACGATAATAATGTGCCATTTCTGTCTATCTATATTACTTGATGGGTGTGTGTTTGTTAATTTTATAAGAGATATCAATTGTTTCAGCTTGTATAGTCGGATCTCTGTAAGTCAAACTTCCTTAAGTGGTAAACCTCTCAATCTCAATTTTCATTAACGCCTAAATTGAAATTTATGGTGTCATAAAGAACATTTATTAAACGTACTTGTAGAAAATCAAAATAAACCCTCGAATATCTCTTTGACAACGTTTAACCAACTACGCAAAAAGACAAGTGTATTGTCACTATTTGGTTGAAGTGATGAGAAGGTCTTATTGACAATATAACCAGCAGATATGAACAATTGTTTACATAAATTTAGATTTTCTCAGCTGAAATTTCTGATACTGTAGTGGACCTTTGGTTTGTAGGTGATATGTTAGAGAGGTGTTAGAACCATGTTATGCGCATATATTTGACCGACGTCACGCAAAAGTTTGAAATCACCGCGTACCAAATTTTGTAAATTATTGCACACGAATAATCGTTAAATAATTTTAATTGTTAAAAGATTGTAACGATTAATCAAAAATTAATAGTTAATTTTCAAAGCCCTACTTTATAGATTTTTATTGTTGAGTAAACATAACGGATTGCAGTTAGTGTTTATAAAGTGCATTAGCTTAAACTGAAAGTTAATATTTTTTAAAAAATGAATGAAACCAATTATATCGACTCTGAAAGTTAATGAAAATCGAGTAACGAAAAAAATGAATATATATTTTTTTTTTCTTTCATTTACCTGCTGGAAGTTTTCTATAATCATCTTCTTCGTCTGAATCCTCAACATCATCATCTCTCGTTGCCATTTTTGGTACCTAATATATCTATTAAGTAAGAAAACTTATACTTATGCAAACAAATTAATTACTTCTTAAAATCATTACACAAAATACATCAAAGTCAACACATAATTTTAAACGAGAAGTATAATGGTAAGGACAGAAAAATATAAAGGTGAATTAAATCCGTTCAAAAGTTTGTTTTCTTTTTAAATTAAAAAATCCAAAAGAATTTAAGATACAATTCTAGTTATAATATACCTTAAAAAGATTATGTCATAATCTTTAAAAGTTTAAAAGGTATTCTTCAATTTACCTTTTTCAACCAAAAAAAATTTATTTTTTTTCAGTATTGAAATGTAGAGTGTTTTCTGCATATTAACATTAAATAGTATTTATTAAAAACGGATATTTATAAATTTATCGGGAAAATCCTCTGGTTATTCAAACATAACGCTGCATCTGCAGTATACTAATATAACTTGATTTATTTATGGAACAAGGAAGAAGGCAAAATAATGAGGAGTTTACTAACCAACTCCGCATTTTTCTCATTTGATCATAATTTATATATTATTGCTGCGGAAATTACCGATTCATTTCTCGATTAATCGGTAAATTATTTTATCGTTTAAAATTATTTTAATCGATAAAATAGTGATTAAAAATAGAAAAAAAGTTGTTTTTTTTTTTAATAAATAATTAATAATAGTCTTTATTTTATCATTATTTTTTAACATACAAACTTCTCCATTAAGGGAATTCTGAAAGGGTATACTTTAAAATAACCTGTTTTGTAAGGACAATGATATTTAAAAAAAAAAAAAAACATTGTCTTAAATTTTAACTATTTAACAATGAACAAAATTTAAATTCATTGACATTATATTGAATAACTTATTTTAAATATATCCCCTAACAATATTACGTGTTTTACATTTAATTAAATTAAATACTTAGATTATGGGCATTTCAAAAATGCAATAAAAGGGCGATTTGTATATACGTAAATGAAATAGTGAAAAAAGAGATAATGAGGTATTTCAAAAAATAAAAAAATCATAGTTTTCGAACAACTTGGGATAAAAAAGATTATCTTTATGTTTTTACTAATCGTCAAACAATTTCTATACAGCTGTTGATCTATTACTTTTATATTTATAAAATTAATTTGAAATTTTCATTTAAATGCCTCAACTTTAATAACTTATTTAACTTGTTTTACTGTTTAAAAATAACTTAGTGCGCACGATGGTTATCCATTATTATTACTTCCCTTGAAATTTTCACTTTAATGACGTCATACATCTTTATTTTTAGCTTAACAAAATTATCGACTTATTAATCGACAATATTTCAAAAGTTAACAATTTAATTTAATTTAAGCGATAACAGCCCTAATATATATATAAATATATATATTGCTACAAATTTTGTCTTAAAGGAAAGGAATTTACATTTGCTCTAAAAAATGCCGTGGGTAATAGATATATTAACAATTGCGATAATAAGGGGAAGAAGCGGTTGGTAATACCTTTCAATGAATTCGACTTTCCTCAACGCAGAAATGTAGCAGTTGGAATGGAATAGTCAAAATCATTTGCATGAATCGCTAATCGTATGAATAGTGATACTGTAAGGGCCAGGTGATTGAGACGTTGTAAAAAGAGGTTGAAAATAATTTCCAAAGAGTTAGAATGAAATGAGATTCTAATAGAAAGACTTGCTTGAACATTTTGCGAGGTTGAGTAAATTACTAGGTTTGAAGTTTCGTTACTTCCCAAAACCAGTAACTGACATCTAGGTATTATAATATAAACAAAGTGGGAACACGCTTTGTAATTGTTGTAGTACGCAATTTTCTTTGTTATTTTGTGTACTATAATTGGTTATTTGTCAATTTTAATCAGAACAATATCGTATACTATTTATTAAGTCGTCATATTCTATGTTGTTTCAGTGGAGAGAAATATAAATTTTATGGGTTTTAGTTGATTTTCAAATACAATGCTTCAGAGGTACCATGTATGTATTTCGGATCATGGACCACTATAAACCCATAACTCAGTCTAAAAGTATTTCAAGTTTCTTTAAATTTTATCCAGAATTAACATATTATAATTTGATGGGATACGACCTTATTCGCTAACAAATTTTAAGGCCAAACAATTAATTTTAAGAATTAAGAAGATGACACATGGATATATGCATGAAAATTATAGGAGTGTGTGTATATAAATAAATTTGTCTACATCTATATGCATTTGTTGGATGCTATTGAAAGTTGAAATACTTAAAAACAAAACAGCTTAAAAAAAGCTTAAACATTTTTTAAAATAAAAATAGATTATATACCTAAAATTGGGTAGTTACATTTAAGTTTTCAAAATAGAAAATACTTCAATATCGATCGCGACGAGGAAGATTTGTTATATAATATTTTAGATTTTGTTACAATATTAAACAAAGGAAGGAAAACTTTAAAGAAAAACTTAAGTGTCCAGGTAATTTTTATCTACAGTTACAGTTTTACCTTAAAAAGTAAATGACATAAAATGACATAATTAGAATATCCACTAAGTAAACCACAATTGTTCCGCTTACAAATTTCTTATCTTCACAAATTTGTACAATGAAATAATTTGTATTATACAAAGGAGCTTGACTTTAGTTCATAAATATACATATTTACCTGTATCTATTACACAACGACTTACAGATTTGTTCGGAAAATCCGCTTTGGGGTAAATCTTATCGTTGTGCAATGTCTAAATTTTGGGTTTGGAAAATCCATTCAATAAACATTCAGGAAGTGAATAGGCCGATGTATTTGAAGCAAAAACTCTTACGGGATTACCTCAACAATATAGGTGTGTGTGTGGGGGTGTGAGTGGGTGTGTGTATGAGGGTGTGTGGGTGTGTGGTGTGTGTGTGGCTGTGTGTGTGTGTAGGTGTGTGGGTGTGTGTGTGTGTGAGTGTGGGTGTTGGTGTGTGGGTGTGTGTGTCTGGGTGTAGGTGTATGAGTGTGTGTGTATGGTTGTGTGTGTGGGTGTGTGTTTGTGTGTGGTGGTGTGTGTGGGGGTGTGTGTGTGTGTTGTATGGGTGTGGGTGTGTGTGGGGGTGTGTGTGTGGGTGTGGATGGGTGTGTGTGTTTGGGTTTTGGTGGGTGTGTGTGGGTATGAGTTTGTGGGTGTATGTGTGTGTATGGGTGTGTGTGGATGTGTTGGAGTTTTTCTGTACTAATAAAAGGCAAAGCCCTCTCTGATTCCCTCATCACTAATTCTTCAACCTTTTATGTAGGTATAAGCATACAACTTGGGGAAGTTATTGAGTGAACACTCGCAATGGTAACGTGTGAATTTCTTTTTAAAAAATATCCCTTACTTTGGGCAGGCGGCTAAAATGTACCGTACATACTCGAACTACAGCCTGTTCGTTCGAGATCCGACTCTCTCCCCTTCTCTGGGAAGATAATAATATAAAAAGTGTTTCACCTGATCGCAAGCTGACACAATAAATAAAAATAACAGCGTAGACAAAAATAGTACACATTTTTTTAAGAAAAAAAAACTGCTACAAGTCGTACTCAGAGGGGACAGATTAAATATCCACTTACGGAGTTTTTGAGTTCGGGATAGGGGCGTAACAGGCGGATATTAATCAAGGACAGTGTTGTTAAAGGGGGGGGTAAAAGAACAGCAATACCAGCGAGTTTGGCTTGACAAAAAAGGGAGGCAGTGTCTGATTTTCATATGAAAAGAAGCCGACTTAGCTTTCTAATACAACTGAGAAAGTCCCTACCCCACACTTGACGCCGTCCACAATAAAAAAGATGACTTACAGAGGTTGGAGTTAAGGATATCTAAATTACATTATTCTTATGGAATATTGCCGGGACTTAACACTTAATTTGACGATTGGAGGTTTACGCCTTAAGGAAGTTCGACTTACAGATGTCTAAATTTACAAGCTGAATCGATTATTATGATTGTATCCTTTTTAGGTTGATGAACAAAGAGATTTTAAAAACAAAGAAGTGTGATGCCACTTTTATTGCATTAATTAGAGCAGTGGTTCTTAACATTTTTGGTTCAAGGATCACTGTAAAAATTTGCGTCTTAGCCACGGACCACTACTAAAACTAAACACATATTCTTTTGACCTGAGATCTAATCTCTTAAGGCCTTGGGTATTACTTGGGCAATCTGCTCCATCTGTTGGACGTAGGACTTCCCTGCCCCCCTATTCTCCCCGGCTACGTCAAGTGCGGGACATAACGTCAACAAGTGTGTGATCGTCTCAGAGGCTTGGCTGCAATTGCTGCAGTTTGGGTCCCTGTTGTGATCTAGCCTGCTAAAGTAAGATTTGGTTGGACAATGCTCGGTGCGCATTTGGGTCACCAAACTTTGTTCCCTTTGTTTTAGACCCCACCACTGGTCTGATCTGCTCGGCCTGGGCATGCTAGCGAATACCCCTTTGGCTGTCGCCCCATCTTCCCACTCCTGGTACCACTTCTCCCTGAAGTGGTCCATTAGCCACGTCTTTGCCCCCAGATATGTGACTGGGACATCTGGTTGGGGTTGGGCTGCTTCAGCTTTTGCCAGCAAGTCTGCTATTTCATTGCCTTCTACATTCACGTGGCTAGGGATCCACTGCACTGTGACCCTACCACCAAGTCTTTCCGAGACAGGACCACTACTAAACATTATGCTACTGCTGAGCTGGATATTTATATATAAGATTATGTGAATACAATAAGTTTAGTATACATGTTAGGTTAGTAATTAAAACTATACAAATATGCTTTTATTTGCATTCTCCTAAAAAATATAAAATGAAACAGATTACACTGGCTTCTTTTGTAATGAACAAAGGTCATTTAAACTAGTCGTATACTTATTTTCACCCTTATATTCTTATTCAATTCATATGGCTTACTATTTATTTTTTAAGAGTCATAAACAATATTTAGGATTAGTAAGACTGCTATATTCGTTTATTTATTGCGAGTCTTAAGCTTACACATCTGAGCACAGCACATCCAAACGAGGTGTAATTCTTGAAAGATTCCATTGTAGTTCAACATAAACCTCAAGCCAAGAACAATTTTTTGTCTTGATAATAAACAATGCAGAAAATATATGTGGCAGTGTGCACCACATATTAGTATTCTTAGAACCATTGGTCTCAGTGGTCAGTAACAGGCCTAATACAGACGCCATGACCCATATTCGAAAATACCTTGAAATGTGTTGTGAGAAGAGGACAAGGGCTGGTCAGGGGTACCACAAGGCCAATTAAACAATTGTGCCACACAAGGTAACTGTGCATGGCTCTATCATGCCAACACGCAATAAGTCTTAAGGGTGTTAGGCTATGCTGACCAATCAGCGTAGAATGCGCACGTGCTCATTGACCATGGGGCAGTGTACAGCCAATGGGAAGTGACCCGTGACGGGGGTAGGGGCCGATAAGATCTGTAACTTAGAGAGATACGAGAGAGTGTGTAAGAGGACGGCCTATGAGTAGGGTTGGTATGGCCAGAGTGTGTTTAGGGCGTAGCGTAGAGTAGTGAAGAGAGTATTGATAACTCTGTTTCATGCTGCCTTAGAAAGAAGTCAAATAAAACTTATACAACTATAGTCCCCGACTTATCTGCATTGTGTTATTTGTGTATTCAAACGAACAACATAGCCACCACTCGGCTACACTTACAAAACATACGATGTTGCAAAGGGGCCGTCATGCACCTAGTGGGAGGGGGGAGTTCACACATTTGTGACGATGTGTGACCATGGGGATGGGTAGTTTGAGAAGTTTGACCCCCATAAAAAATTGCAGCTGTAAATCATAGCTCCACTTAAATATTTGATTTCCTACAATCAATTTCATTGAGTTTTACATAGCTTCACCACGCGTTAGATATTACAAATCTTACACTAAATTAAATCGAAATTATTATTTTTTTAAAATGCCAATTTTTCAAAAACAAAAAAACCTTTTAGGGAAAGGGGGGATCAAATCTTTTTGAATCCATATTGGAGGGTTTTCTAAGTTTTTATGAAGACGCGTGATGAGGAAAAGGAGGGGATAGAAAAATCGGCTAATTTTGCGTGACGTCATTGATGGATGAACAACAAAGAATTAAAGTAATTTTAAGCTAACTGAGACAATTCTCAGTACATATACTAGAAAATGTCATCCAGCTCACTCTATGATTCAACATATTCAAAGTAGTATCGCTGATCAGCTCTACGAATTCGTTTTATTTTGATCGTTGTAAATTTAATGTGTCAATGTGAATGCAAAAAAAAAAAAACCGACTGGAAACACATTAACAGCTCTGAACTTTGTTGAAATCACCAAAGTAAAACTTATATTGATCCCCCAGGGATTGAATATGGTCGGAAATTAAATATATCGACTGCTGTTTATCGGTCTCAGCATCTTCTGTTAATTATTACCATTGATCCCACACGGGATGGTTCCCCGGAAATAATCACGTGTCACAAAGTTCAAGCTTTTTTCGTAACATTAGAAAGTTTGTCACTGAGAGTAATTAAATGTGTCAAATTTCCTTGCATCGATGAAATAAATTATACATTTCTTTAAAAATTTCAGCAAAGTGTGCAACATGAGCAACCAAAATGTTATAATTCAAATGATAATCAAGCTTTGATTTTTTGCTCAAAGAAACTCTCTGAAAGCATCACATAATTCAAACAGTCTTTTTCGTAACAGGCGTTATGACCTGTGCAGCTTGTAAAGCTAAAAAAAAAGTTATACTCTTAACGCACTTTGATTAATTTGGCTGCTTGTATACAATAATTCTAAATATCAAGTGAATGTTTTAGCGCTAAGAGTCTGTCGAGAAGGGGGGACCTCTACATGGTTCGACAGACGAGTAGGGTCGTGGAGCAGACCATGACCTGAAACCGACAAACCCCTGGCTTGGACAGCCGAAGACCGTTGTTAGGTGTTAGTCATACATGATTACAGTCGCTGTATAGATCTTAGGCAAAGCATTTAGAAGCATTGCCGATGATGAAAACCAATGTACCTGTTGAGGGTAGTGTTACTTCGAAGCGACCGTTTCGTCCCCCTCAATTAACTAGCAACGCTTTTGAGCGGTGCCGGTTTAGGGCCAGGAGCGCCAGCACGGAATAGCAAAAGCTACAACTAGGTAACGCTATTGGTCGCAGGCTCTGAGGAAACCTTCCGTTGGGGGTTAAACCCTAGGCAGGTCAGTGATGATCCCACGCTTTGCGGCGATCCAAACCATCGAGACTCTTAAGCTCTGCCGTGGTGGCGCCAGAGTGATACTATGTTGATAGCGAATCACAGTAGGAAATTCCACTCCTCTCTCGGAAGGCACACTTAGTGGGAGGCGTTTTCGACATAGTGTCCTGGACGCCCAGGTGGCCGCTTGTAGCAGCAACCGCTCCGGGGGGAGTGAGGCTTCTCAGTTTTTCCGTCCCTAAGAGGGCCAGAGGGCTGAGGGGGTTTTCCGGGAAGCCCATGAAGAGCGCAGGCTCTGGACTGCTGATTTTCTTCCACATGTAGGATTTTCAGCGCTAAGAGTATTACATTGGTTTCTCCGAGTATACATGATGATTAGTTTTTTATATATTTTCAGAGGCACGGGTTCAAAACAGCGACAGTCAAAACAGCGACAGTCATAACAGCGACTGTGTCAAAACAGCGACAGTCAAAACAGCGACTGTATCGAAACAGCGACTTCAAAACAGCGACTGTATCAAAACAGCGACTTCAAAACAGCGACTGTATCAAAACAGCGACTGTATCAAAAAAGCGACTGTATCAAAACAGCGACTTCACAACAAAGCTATTCTGGTCCAACCGTAAACCTAACACAGTGGTTCTCAACTTTTTGACACATAGACCCCTTTTTCATTTTCTAAACTTATCCAAGGACCCCAAGTAAAAAACTACATAAATGCATAGAGAAAAAATTAAACCTAAAACAATAGCAACATTTTGATGAAGTATTTAATGAAAATTATACATTTTGATTGAAATAAAATTTAAAAGCAATTAATGACGCAGATTAGTATATGCTACATACATATGCACTTATTCATATACAAACAGCTGGTGAGTGAAATAAAATTGTATCAACAAAAAATTATAAATAACATTTAATTTGTCTTAGCTCCATAGTATATAAAATGAATTAAAAGGAAGATTTAAAACAGAAAAGAAAAGATGAAGGTTATTTAAATTATATCTCATTTTGATAAAGTATTTATTGAAATTAAAAGTTTTGTTTAAAATAAAATTTAAATCAATTCACTGAGGTTACGTATACACTCATTTATTCAAATACAAAAAAAACAAAACAAACAAACAAAAAAAAACAAAAACCTACTCAGGGAAAATAAAATTATATTAACAAAGAATTAATAACATTTAATTTGTCTCAACTACATGATGCATAAATGATTTAAATAGAAAATTTAGTAAATCATCAACAGCCTGTTGTTTGCGAGCATGTATAT
This sequence comes from Radix auricularia, assembly GCA_002072015.1. NCBI lineage: Eukaryota > Metazoa > Mollusca > Gastropoda > Lymnaeidae > Radix > Radix auricularia. Next base: position 292,185 of record MUZC01003782.1, read on the forward strand.
ATACCCGGTATCCTTTTCAACGTCCAATTAAGCACACCCGATCCGATGTAATCGGACAATATAAAAGTCACGTGGTCAAGTAAAGGTACGTAGATTCACTCTACCCCCAGTCATTTTATTTACATTTCGCCAGAAAAAGTTGACCTGTGGTCGTCGCTTAGTCTAGCCCTCGTAACATGTCCTGATGTAACATGGGCCAGCCAACGAACAGTGCCTGGTCTCGGTAGACTTCAATTGATCTCTCCACCCCGATCAAAGTGGCGATTTAATAGGACTATAAAAATGCACGTGGTCAGATAGTGCTTTGTAAAGGTACCTAAAATTATTCTGCCTCTCATTCCATTATTTACCTTCTCATAACACTCGCAAAACCATAGGTATACATTACACTATAACATAAAAGTCAATATTCCCTCCACTCACATGCCAAACAAAGTTAGAAAGGACCATATTTATCTTTAGTTTTTTAACAACACTTTTCCCATCGGTTTTACACTTTTAATCGTAAAATAAAAATCAATTAATGAAATATAAAAAAAACAAAAAAAAAAAAAACAATTTGTTATTAAGGTGTTGACATACATGGCGAACCTCGCAGCACTGAAACAACCACAAACCCGTGCCCTTTCATTCACTTCTGTTTCTTGTGTAGACCTACCTAGCATAAAAACTGAATTGTAATAAGATGTAGAAAGTTGTCAGTATATAAAGTTAATACATTAAATAGTTCCTAACACCGCGTAGCGGACAATATCGTTCAAGCAGCTGGGCCCATATGACTTAACAGAACGTTCCTTAATTGTTGTTGACATTTTGTTCAGTTTATTTTCGTCTTAGTTTATGAGTATGACGAATGCATTGATAGGATGAATAAAAGTTTGTAATGCGTTATAGTTCACCATAGTGTGTTACTGAGTGTGTAAAATGAGGTGCATGGATGGTGGCTAGGTTACATTGTATGGCGATCATGAAGGTGAAAATACTGCGGCGTTTATAATGGTTGCGCTGCCAGATTTTTTAAAAATTAAAGCCCCCTTGTCGAAACGGCACATAGTCGACTGTCCGATGGTTACACAATGGCATGTTACGAAGGCTAGACAAAGTGGCGACCACGGACCGCCTGTTATGGAGAAGGTAAACAAAGAGATTGTTGGCTGAAAGAATGTAGGTACCTTAAAAAGGATTATCTGAACACATTGCCTTTTTATTATCCAATGATATCGGATTGGAGTGGTGAAGGAGTTGGATAGATTTGGAAAGATCTAATATTAAACCCTATTATTTTTATTTTTAAAAACTAGAAGAAAAAAAAACAATTATTTGCGAAGTAAAAACGAGGGTCGAAACATCCGAGGATCAAAAAGTTCTGTAGTCAAACTGTCTCTGCCCCTCCCACCACAAACCCCCTCAATAAATCGATTGAATCTATGTTTGCTAGTCTCTATCGAGATTTCTGCACAATACATATGACTAAAGTAATAACAGTTATAATTTTATTTTTGAATTTTTTTTAAAATGTGCCCTGAAACTGTGTATACACTCTTTAAAACACCACACCAACATTTATTTATACAAACTCCAGTTGATTATTTTAAATTTTATATTGTCCTTTCTCTACAAAAAATCTGCATTATCACAAGCAAAAGAAAAAAGTCGCTATTTTGATACAGTCGCTGTTTTGATACAGTCGCTGTTTTGACACAGTCGCTATTTTGACCATCGCTGTTTTGACCGTCACTGTTTTGACACAGTCGCTGTTTTGAAGTCGCTGTTATGACCGTCGCTGTTTTGACTGTCGCTGTTTTGACCGGATGCGATTTTCAGAGTATTTCTGGTTTCATCTCTTTTTTTACAAGATTTTGGGTGCATGGTGGTCTTGTTTGATTATTTTCTATGAAATATATTAATATATAATGTATAGCTAAAAGTTATTATAGACTTATACATATTGTTTTTTCGCTAATATCTCACAATTTGAGATATAAAACTTATCAATATATTCAACATGTGACAACATTTACACATTTTCGTGTTGTTAATTTTTAAAATTTAAATTTATTTATTTTCTCGCACACCGCCAGGCACATCTCTGCTGACCACCAGTGGTCCGCATACCACAGATGAGAACCACTGCACTAAAGGGATTTTTATTGTTTACAAACGAAAAGAAAATACTGTTGGTTTTTTAAAAAATTAATTTTATGTTTACAAAATAAGTAAATAAACTTTTGAATTTTTTTTTCAATACGCAGTCGGACCTCTCTAAGTCGAACTCAGACGAACCTGAAAAATGGACTTAAGGAGTTTGCCAGTTTGGAAAAATGGCGTAATAAGTGCAGAATTATTAAGTACAATGTTGATATTGGGGAGGGGGAAATACAGAAATACCGGCTGAAGGGTTTGACAAAAAGACGGACGGTGTCTGCTGTTTCATATAAAAGGAAGTCAACTTGCTTTGCTATACCGACACAAGCACGTGAGAGGAGACACCTGCCTTCCCCCTCCTCACCACCTCGAAACACAAATATTAAATTTGCATGCAGAAATCACTTATGACCCGCTCGTAAGCCAACCCCACAACATTTTCCAAAAGTTTTTTTTTTTTTTTAAATTAAGTGATATGGATTTTCTTTATTATCTTATATATGACTACCTAGTAGCTGTTTTTGTAGTGGTTTATTAACAAAGTCCAGCCTTGAAAAGAAATGTAAAAGGATACATTAAAAATAATTATTTAAAAGAGGATCCGCAAGAAGAATATATGACTGTCTCCTTTTTGAAATCTACCTTTGTTTAATGATTTATACATATGACAGATCGTTATATGAGTTGTAAGTAATCTATATATATAAAAATGAAAATATGTCTGTGTGTGTGTGTGTGTGTGTGTGTGTACATGTCCGTGGTAACTGACTAAACTATTCATCCGATCGTCATGAAAATTTTAAAGACTGTTGAGTACCCTCACGGAATGGTCACTGGCTACTTTTTTTCCTCAATCTAACACTAAAGGGGCGCCGGGGGCCCTAAATGTGATTTTTTGCTTATATGAGCTATATAAAAATTAGTTTAAGCGCTATCTACTTGCTAAATTGATGGATTTTAACCAAATTTTGTAATTATATTCTTAATAGCCAATATTAAAATGCTATCGGTAAGTCATCTCCTAAGGGCTGCTCTTTTGGGGCTGGGGGCCCAAAATACCCGTTTTCACAAATGTTTAAGATTTTTTTCACTATAAAATTATTAAAGGTCTTGACAAATAGTGATAAATGTATCCATTATTATCCATCTTAAAATAAAAAGTTGTTTTGCCCTTTATATCTTGCCCTGAATGGGCCTTGGGGCCCTTAATGTCGTTTTT
>MUZC01003782.1:319623-332813 GCA_002072015.1 Radix auricularia
TATATATATATACACACATATAAACATTTAAATTGAACATTTAAATTTATGTATTTAAATGTATGTATTTAAATGTATGTTAGTATGTATGAATATGTACACTTACTAGCCATAAATCAAGTTTGCCGTCTTTTATCAGGATATAACTAACAGCGGAGGTGTTGGGGTATTTATGAAATTGTTGCAAGGAAAGATAATACAAGGATTTTTGACGCCTAAGGTTAGTACTCTTGTCTTACTTCCCCTTAGTAGAAGACAAGATTTGCTACCACATAAAATTATTTAGAATAGAACGGGTAGTAAGAACAATAGGGGAGGTTTATGTTTTAGTCAAAGTTTTTCAAATAAAAATTAATGAATCAAAACACTTTACATCTACTTACATCTAATTGTTACTCATTTCCAATCGTTTATTATCCATTATTACCCACCATTTACAGCGAAAAAGACAAATGAATGGAAGAGATATACAGCGAATTGATAAATTGGAAAACGTCAAAATAGAGAGTGAATTCCAAAATATGATTGCTCATTTCATTTAGAAAATATGAATTATTTTACCTATTTTTAATATGTTTAAGCGAATTTTTGGGATTCTACTCATTAATTTTCATATTCATCAGTATAAATTTAAAGTTAGAAGTTATTTAAATACATGGTAATACCAAAGTAACCAGTAGTAAACACTGACTAGACTGATAGGAAGTAGGTTTTATGGATTGTTTTTTGTTGTTGATATCTCCAAAACGAAGAATTTTAAGATTTTTATTTTTTTTTACATATTTTGCCGAAAGAAAGTAATTAACATTTAAGGAATAGTTTTTAATTAAAATATATACTAAACAATGTAATTGCAAGATGCCACTCAAAATATCAATCCGATGTCTGTGTTGCAAATATGTGTATTGGACTGTTTATATTTATAGCAATGTTCAGTTTACCTTGGGCTGTGTTTATCAGTCTCTTTGAGTTTTTGAAAAACAACCGCTTAAAGCCAGTCGCGTGCGGTAGTTTGATGCTCTACAATCGTTTGCGTCTAATGTCAAGTCCTTTGTTTATTATAAATCTGAAAAGTACTTCTTTAAACTCTTCGATTGAACTGCAATATTTCCCATTTAGCCTCATGATCTGTCGCTGGTTTGAGTCGGTCCACCTTACACAAATTAATAGTATAACTTCAACTCAACATATCATTACATGGTCTGTGTAACCAGTACATTCTTTTGACTTTTTATTTATATTTATAAAAGCTCCGTGTCCTCCTCCCAAGAACACGTCTGTCAAACTCTCATCCCATGCCAAACCATGTTATCAAAACAAAAACGTCTGTTTGCAGAGACTTTTAATATTACTAACTAAATTGATTTTCGAAACTTGAATGTATATAATTAAAGTATAAATGCAACAAGATACTTTTCAATATAAAAATATAAAAAGCATTAATGCATAATATCTGTCCTTAATAGGAGCGAAATGCACTTCGTCGAGATTCTCTGATTATTTTACTACATCTGGTAAACAAAGGGACAAACGCTATCAATTACTTGAAAAATGATGACTATGAAGCAGTAAGACATATTTGTAACAAACATTTGTTATATACTGTCGTTTATATTTTAATGAAATGTATATGTAACCTTCATAATCTAGTTCTTTCTTTTCTCAAATATGTTTAACTTATTTATATTTTAAAAAGTATATTAGTTCAGGTGTTTTTATATTGTCTTACTTTTTTATTATAAAATCACTTTCTATAGTGAAGAGTTATTGTGTTGTTTTAACAAGTTAGAATTAAGTACAAAATGTAATTTGAACATTTTACTCTTGGTTTTTTATTCTTTGTTCATTTTTTTTTTAATTTGCTTAAGTAACCAATTACATAATACATTAACTTAATTTATGTTTTCACATTTAATTAGTTCGTATAAGTAAACAAATTAAATGCACAAACATTTAATTTTGTTTATTTTGACGGTGTGGAATATGGTTCTAAATTTTTCTGTTCAATTATTAAAAACAACACTAAATTATCAAAACAATTTAACTTTCAAAAACATTCATAATCCATTGGGGTAGCACTTTTATTTAAAGTTTTATAATACAATTATGCTTCATACAAAAAGGATTACATTCACAGTACATCTACTTACAACTAATGGCTCTAAATCTAGTAATGCGAACATAACATTTGTATCATCCTTGATCATTTTGATATCAGATTTTTGAACATTTTGCAACTCATGAAAATAAAGAAACTAAAGCACTCTCCATCATGATTTTGGCCTACATTTATGGACCTGAAAAAAGTAATTTAGTGAATGAATCAGGTATAACATGCTTTCTATCTCAATAATGTGATATAATAATATAATTAACGTTTATTCATTTTAAAGGAAAATTCATGATTAATAAAACATGTCACAGTCAGTTTTCATATTGTTACAGTGAATTACGTTGTTTTCAGACTAATAATTACCAGCAAAATATATTATAACATAGTATATGTCAACATATTTAACTTCTTAAAAAATTGTTACACAAAAAAATGTTCATCTTACATGTTTTTAATTTTACAACATACATGTTTATATATTGTGTTTCAAAAGAAGCTTGCATTTCGTTAAACCTATTTAAACAGTTTTACTCAAATGTATTCTGATCACTTGGCACAAAGTTAGAAAAGAATAATGAACAAGTTTATCAGATTTTTTTGTTTCAATTATGCTATAGCTATATTTTTCTTTCATCCGAGTAGATGTTCTCCAACCATTTACTCTTTGGTTAAAAGAGGCATTGGAGAACAAGACAGAGAAGAGAAGTAAGAACGGTCTCCGCGCAGTTGTTATCATCAAAGCTCTCATACAGATGGCTACTATCGATGATAACAAGGAATGGGTATGGAAACATATTGATTGTATTTCTATACTTCTTTTAATCTTTAGACATGGATATTGGGTTATTGAAAATTCTTGAAAAATCAATAAATATCTTGTTCCTTTTATTTTAATGAGAATTGTTTAAAGAGGTTTCAAAAAATATAGAACTAAAATATTGCTAAAAACTTTTAAAGTTTCATCTGACTGATAAAGCGATTAGCTAAACGTCGTTGACGTGCACATTGCGTTACAAACGAGTGGCATGTGCGCTGTGATGGGGAACCAAGACAAATGTGGGTTTAAGACTCAGTGATGGCGTTGACCTAATCTTAGGGTGTCCATTAGTCCAACAGATTCGATTGGAACCTGATTTGGGCTGTCAATATTGTTGAAATAAGCTGCATGGATACTGTTCAAATTTTAGAACGGGTGCCGTCGAAACACCTCATACATTCGCCTTCATGACCAGTATACAAAGCAAAGCAAACCTAGCAATCACACACGCACCTCATTTTAAACTTAAGAGTCATGACATGCTTCCAGCAGCACACTACTGTGAACTCTAATATAATAACAGCAAGTTTCTTTTTACAAATAACACAAACACGGCCTTTCCTTCATTTTCTACCCACATAGTGTTTTCCTTTATTCATCAAAGAACACAAATATTTTTGTGTTAACATACTTTTGTTTCATGTCAGACAACAAAAAAATGTTTCACTATTCATTTTAGTTGTCGCCACCTATTTATTTCCCGTTGACAGGTATTATTTCTTAGTGTTTTCTTGTCAAATATTTTTCACAGCATATACCTAATTCAAACGAATAGCTGCAATTTGATAAATTGTGCACGCCACGCAATGTGAACTCAGAAGAGCCTCAGTTAGACCACCATAGTTATAAATATAGCAGCAATATTTTCCCGGGTACCAGGGCTCAATTTTACTACCCGGGTAATTTCACGGCCACGGATATCTGGATTCAATAATTTAAATAATAAATAACATTGTTTATAAAAATCGTTTTGTTTTGTTTTTACTTCAAGACAACAAAATATGTGTCACTCACACATGCATTACGAATAATCGTTAAAAGCCTAAAATCAAATTATACAAAAGTATATTTTTCAAAGACTGAACAAATGGTAATCGGAAGGAATTAACTAAATAAGACTTTAAATGTACAAGCAGGTGAATGTATAAAATAAAGATAAAACTTTAAGACTAAGATCAAGCAGTTTAATAAAAAAAAAATTTGCCCTGAAAAATATATAAGAGAAAACAAAAACGATTAACAGAATTCCATGTCTCGTTTTTTAGATACTGGTAAATACACAAGAAAAACAAGTTGATCTTTTTTGAGTCCACATAACTTTTAATTTTGTCCAATAAACAACCTGATCTCAAACAAGTCTCACAAAATAGGCGTCAAAATTATAATATTTGATTTCAATTTTAGAGGTTTACAATTTTTTTTTTAAAAAGCTAATTCAGATGATATTTTAAATTTAATTTTTTGTTAATTCTGGGTTCACTTTTTTAGTCATTCAAATCGGACATTTTGTTAATGATTAAAGACAGCCTGCGAGATAATTATGATGCAAGCATTGACGCTGCTTACAGAAATTTGGAGGCTCTTTTGCAGATTACAGGTAAATACTAAAGAAACAATAATTTGTTTTGTTCAATGCATTGAATAATATAATATAATATAATAATAATGTGAGCACACGTTTTAACGTTTGCTTCAAATGTTGCTTTATGTAATTTAATTACATCTTGTAAATCTCTAGTAGTCTGAGAGAGGTTAGATAATATGTGTATGCATATTTTTAGAATTGGTTAGAGGGCAGTGAACTATTTTTTTATTGTCGGTGACTAGTAGTAGCTAATATTTTTAAAAGATATGGTGATAATTTCAATAAATAGAACTGGAAGATTTTTTTGTTTTTGTTTATATTTGATAATATGATAGGTTGATTTTGAAAGTAAATGATCACATCCATATTTGGACCAAACAGAAACGTTAGAGATCATCCTAAAAAACAATCTCTTTCGAATAATAGGAAACGTTCAGGACAAATTGAAAGATAAAAAAATAATTTTGATAGTAAACTAAAATGTCACGTTGCTAAATTGTTTGATAAGAATGTCATCCACTTCGCGAGTTTTGAAAGACTTGAAAATAAGCAAACAAATCGATTTCTACTGAATTCACATGGATCAATAGCAAAGAAGTATTCCCCCAGAAAGCTCTGTTTTCAAAACAATCCTAATAAAATTATTCAAGTCAATGTGATGTGCCAACGGAAGGACAAGCACATTTCATAAGCCTTAAATGTGGTCAACCAGTCTTAAAGGGTCACCGACAAAACGGGGCCTACAAATTGGCTTCTACATAACGGCCCCGACAACTAATAGATGGACTAATAGTAAAAACATTTCATCAATTATTATACTTGTATTTTCACTCACCTATTCAGTGTCATGTTAAGTTGACAAGAAAGGATAATAATGACATCACAATAATGCATTCATTTAGCCTTTACTCGATATGCTATCAAGTAGACCCCTTAGTCGACTTAGCACCATTTTGACCGAGGCCGTTAAGACGAGTGGTTCTTTTAAAATATCAAACCCTCCCTCTATCTCGGCCCATATCCACACAGTTAACACCAGTGTTGTAAAATAATGACCTTACATTTCAGATGACCAGGTGTTGTCGGACAAGAATGGAACAGCAGCTGTTGACTTAAGAGAGACTCAGGTATTGTATAATTAACCCCTTGAATTTGTGCTGGAAAATACAGAAAAAACTCTAGATTTTATGTCTATAAGAAATATGCAAAAATTAAATACTACAATAATGCAATTTGACTGGTATAAGTGTTTAAAACCTATCAATTGAGGTAATATTTACGTATATATATATATCTTTTCTAGAAGTCCGCTGAGTCATGGCCAGCTAAAGGTCTTAAGGCAGTGAAGAATATGTTCGTAAGTAAACATAAAAATTTCGAAAGTTGATTTGAATTGTCCGTCTGCTCATGAACACATTTAGAACAAGGGTTTAAGAAATACGTTTATGTATGTTATCTATCTACATGATTGATATTTCTATAATTAATTCTTGATTTTTATCTGGACGTACACAACTCCCCCGATTGCGATAAAATGTTTATGAATAAAACCTCACGCTTGTCAGGGTACAATACATGCACACTTTCATAAATGTATATTTATTGTTTTGAATAATACAACATTTTGGTCCGCGTCATTATGTTGTTTTTTTTCTTAATAGCGTTGTAAAAATACTTTTAAACAATGCAAGCCGAATGCATGAAAATGTCTAGACGAAACTTAATCCCTAAAAACATGAAGATGGTATTAAAATGTGTTAGAAACATGGACTCATTTTATCCCACTTTTAGGCCAGGACAACAACTCCAACTCTTCTTTAAGATTTTTTTTAAAAAAAAAGTATACATAACTTTAGGGTAGATTGATTTTTTCATAACTTATCACACGAATTTTTCATCATTAAATTTGAGACATTTGGTTGTTTTCTGAAATTAATAAACGTTTTCGACGACGGAGGTCAATTATGTATAAAAAAAATTATTGTAAACGAGAAATATAATTTCATTCACAACCACTTCATTGATATATTGATCTAGAAGCTATAACTATTCAAGTGGATATGTATTTTATCGGCCGTACAGAGATAAGAAAGTTGTAATTAAACTCTGAATACCCACTCTATCGTGAAGGAGGGGGCTTATATTTTTAGTGGAACATGAATATACCAAATGGGGAAACAACAAGGAATAAATTTAAAAGGTAAATAAAAAAAATAAAATCCATTGTGAAGCATATGCGACATTTGAAAAAAGTTTTTCGACAATGAACAATGTATGTCTTAATTCATTTGGAAAGAAATAGCTACACTCTAACAAACATACATAGTCTTATCCCAAGTAAGAAAATCTAATAGTTCTTTATTCATTTATAATAACACATATATAATTACAAAGATAATAATTTGTATAAGCTTTAGTACTCAAAGCATACGGGTACGCTCTAACATAGTATGTGATGTAATTAAAACAAGCGAAATTCAAATAACATTTTCTACTAAATTTACATAATTATTATATAAACTTTAAGCCATGCACTCAAATTATTTTTCTACCCTTAGCTGAAGAAATTCAAACGTCGAGGCAATATTGACTATCTTCTTATTGGTAAAACTGGAAATGGGAAAAGTGCCACTGGTAATACAATATTAGGACGTCCATATTTTGAGAGTGATTGCGGCCTGGATTCGGTTACAAAACAAGTATCCTATGAAAGTGTTGAATTCTGTGGTCGCATCATTAAAGTGGTTGATGGACCAGGCGTTGGTGATACTTGTAGTATTGGAGATGTCGAAAAGGCGGCCAATTTGGTCATTGATAAAATGAAAGACGCCGTTCTGTTAAATCCAGAAGGATACCATGCATTGCTGCTAGTGATTCGTTTTGGTGGACGATTCACAGCAGAAGATAAAGAAAGTGTTAGGTTGCTTAAAGCTATTTGTGGCCAAGACTTTGTGAGAGATTATGTGATATTAGTTGTGACTTGTGGGGATAACTTTAAAAGCGAGCAAAAGAAACACAAGCAAAAAAAGACATTTGAGACATGGTGTAAAGAACAAAAAGGAATATTTCGCGATCTTTTTCTAGAATGCGAAGGAAGAGCTGTCTTATTTGATAACAACAGTGACAACAAAGAGGACAAAAGAAGACAACTAACGAAGTTAATTAAGATAACTGACAACTTGAAGAACGGTGGGAAACGATACACCAATGAACATTTCCCAAGAGTTGAAGCCGAACGAAAATGTTTGCTGATTGAGCTCAAAGAGCCTGTTATACGTCAAGAAACATTGACTCAAATGGGGATTATACTACAAAAAATTGAAGATGTGTCTGAAGTGGATGATGTTGAAGGTAGACAAGAGCTTCTAGAAAACATTTTGCACGACACAGAAGAAATGCTCCAAAGAATCGTTGAAACTGATAAAGAGACTGGAGTTTTGAAACCAATCATCATTACGATAATCGGATTAAAAACATCTATTGAGTGCAAGATAGATTTTGAAAAACAGATTCAAAATGTTAAGTTGGAAAGCGAAAGAAGAGAAGAGGAAATAACTAAAAGATACAAAGAAGAATATCTTGTACATGAAGAAAAACTTCGTAATTTCTATGAACAACCAAGTTTAAAAGAAGCTAAAGAAAATGCTGATGAAACCCAAGAAGAATGGGAAAAAGCTGATATCATGTTTAAAAGACTAAAAAAATTAAGCTTACATGAATTGATGCAGAGAATGCTATTAAGGGAAGAACGCAAACATTTGGAAAATAGCTTAGAGGAACAACTGGAAAAATTAAATGAAGAAATAGAAAATGAATCTTTAGATTCTGAGCAATGTCAAGATTTAGAGTATAGAAAGAGTATGTTATCAGATGAAAATGCCGAAAAATTGAGGGATTTAGAAGAAAAGGAGAAAGAATTAATGAGTTACATTGAAAGAGAAATAAATTCCATAAAGAATGATTTAGAACAAGAAGGAATAAAAAATCAAAACCATTTGGAAGCCTTAAAGGTTGCAAAGCAACAAGAGATTGAAGACATCATCAACAGTTTTGAAGCAAAAAGACAAGATTATGTGGCTAAAATTAATGAACTGTATGCTAAAGTCGAGGAACAATTGAACGGGAACAGATCAAACGAAAAGAAATAGAGGAGTTACATGCAAAGGAATTATATCAGGCAAAGGAAGACTACAGTAACCTAAAAAAGAAACAAGACGAAATGGTAATTGAAGCACAGAGAAGGGGTTGTATAATAAGTTAATATTTGTTTTATTGTAAGATGCAAGTATATAGTCTGTAGCTAAGTTTATGTTATTAACAACTTTATGTTTATCTATGAATGTTTGTGATTTAGTTCAGATAACTTTTCTTTTCATCCTTGAGGTTTTTCCCTTTTGCATATTTTAAAAATGTTATTTATTTAATTTATTGTCAAAAGTAATTAAAACTTAAAATCGTCCATAGGATTTATCGGGAAAAATAAACTTAGATCTAATAAATTACACACATTTAGTGAACACAATTGTTTTAAACGACTGCTTGGTTGCGTGCCTTACCTGAAGTACGTATTTTAAGCATTTATATATAGGCTATGTTGTATTTATATTTAATGTAACTTGTAGTGTGATATTATAGATTTTTAATTCACGTCAATAATAACTTTTTCAAGTCAAAACATTTTTTACTGTAACATTAGTGATTAGTGTCTATGTGTTGTTTAGCAAACAAATATTTCAAACAAAAGCAAAAACTCTTACTTCTTATGGAGCATTATCTATATATGGGCCTTTATGACAAAGCTCTCTACACCTGTATTTTTGTAACAAAGCTATTAAAAATAGCAGGTGCTATCACTGCATACAAGACAACATTATATGTTTACATGAGTAAGATTTTATATAGCTATACAAATCAATACATTAATTGAACTCCGTAAGAAATAAATTATCACTAATTGATTAGATTGCAGATTTGTGAAACTTAGCGTGATTGTTATTTCTTTTTTTAAAATTTACAACAAACATAGTATAGTTTAATTTGAAACATTTAAGTGCCATAAATGTAAAGTCAATTCTGATTGGTTATTTTCTTCATAATAATCAAGTATCACTTATCGATAGAAACTTACAAGATATTATTTTTGAGTGTTTTTGCGAGCTTTTTTTTTTTTTGTATATGACCTAACTATATCGTATTTGTGACTGGCTGTAATGCTCAAAAACAAAAACAAAACATATTTATCATTTACATGCAAATTATTAATTTGTGTGATTTTCTTTGTGAAAATGTAATTTTCTTTTTATCCTAATACTTGAAGGGTTTTCTTATATATAAGTGCAGTTTTTAGTTTCTTATAGATGAACAATGCTGCATATGGTTATCTTGAATGTTTACTACATTGTATGTTACCCATTAGTTGATTTGTTATCCCTCCATTATTTTTTTGTAAGTAATGACCCAACACTTTCAGTCTTACTATTTTTTTTTGTGGAGATTTTTCAACCTATTTTTTGTTTCAGTAAATAAATCACTGTAGCCCAGTTTTATATAACATTGATTCTATTTTTTAAATACTTGAAAACAGATTAATTCTTAAGAAATCATTTCAAAAGAAAAACAAATTCAAAAGTTACACTCAAAAGTATAATTAGTAAAGATAGTTTATGCACAAATGATTATGCTGGGTTTTCTTTTTAGCTAACCACCCTTAAATTGGGATTCTATTAAAATAAAAGCATCTTTTAAAAAAAGTATATATAGATATTTAAAGGCATCCACTGAACAATGGTCATTTCTCAATATATTTTTTTTTTAATTTTTCATTTTGCGATTTATTATTACCAATTAATCAATAATCAATAGGCATCTGCAGGAAAGAAACATTGACATTTTAATATAATCCAATAAACGTTGATTTGAAAAAATACTCGTTTTAAAAAGGAGTTGATTATCCTTATCCTTATTGATAAGTGCAAGTGTAATACTTTATATAAATACATAATACAAAAGTTTAATACCGACTAAATGATTTTAGATAAATATTACAAATATAAATCTTTAGTACAAATTCAGTCCCTATAATATTGGATATTTAATACTAATCCAATAAGATATTAATTAAGAGAATAAAAAGTTTTAGCCTATCATAATCTCTAACAAACTGTATTTCATTTTTAATGGATGATTTTTAATACAAACTATAACACAACGTAACTCCGCCGTAGCCGGTCCCAAGCCCGGGTGAGAGAGGAGGAGGGTTGTGCTAGCAACCCTTCCCGTAAAAAAAAGCCTTGCTACAAAAACACGAGCGAAGATAAAAATAGGAAACTCGGACCTTGGAGTTGATGGATCTCTTAACAGAGAACTAATGAAGCTGGGTGGCCAAATCCAGTCGGAAACCACCCGGCAGACTACCATCCTCTCAACTAGGACCACCACCAGCTTAGGAACTTGGAACGTAAGGAATATGTTCGAAGCTGGAAAAACTGCCCAAGTTGCTGCCGAAATGAGTGGGCACAGCTGGGGACAGCTAGAGAGATTGGTACAGGACCGGGATGCCTGGAGAGTCTTTGTTCGTGGCCTATGCCCCAGATGGGACGACATGCAATGATGATGATGATGATGATGATGATAACAAAATGTGTTCGACTGGGCCTAAGCTTTGGGTTTTACCCTAACCCCTCTCCCCAACCCATTTTCATCATGCAACAACTGTAGGTATATAGTGCAGAAATAGACATTAAATTTAAGTTAGTCTACTTATAGTCCATTGGTAGCTACACGATCGCTGGTGGAATAAGGTTGCTATTTCCAAGAAGAAGAAATATACAATTAATGTAGAACCGAAATCTATTTTTAAAGGGTTTTCTATTAATTTGAGAAACTATAAAATATGAATAACACCTATATCATAGAATGACTGTATCGGCGTTTGATAATAGTGACTCTTGTACATAAGATATAATTTATTAAAATTTGGGTTGGACCGGCAAGCGCCCTGAATGCAGCCCCCCCTACCCTACACACACACAATTTGATAACTATCAACTAAATAATTATTTTTTACATTTCTTATCATTAAATTACAATGAAACATTGCGCGACTATCTCAAGCAAGGTCTCTCCGTTATTCTCACAATTGGAACTTTCTAATTTTCCCAATTCCCTCGATCAAGGTCTGACATCAGATCATTGCTGAATGAAAACTGGCTCCAATGCTAGGCGAGAATTGGAAAGTCTATAATTGGAACGAATAGAGTTAAGACGAATAAAATTGGGGAGGCTAGTGTTCGTATGGCTAGAATTGGGATGGCTAGAATCGGGATGGCAAGAGTTGGGGCAGCTAGAGTTGGGACGATTAGAGTTGAATTTGGACGGCCTGAGTCGGTTGGAGGACAAGAGTTGGGGCGTCTAGAGTTGGGACGGCTAGAGTTGGGACGGATAGAGTTGGGATTGCCTGAGTTGGGACGGCTAGAGTTGAGACGGCCTGAGTTGGGACGGCTAGAGTTGGGATGCCAAGAGTTGGGATGGCTAGAGTTGGGACATATATAGTTTGGACAGAAAGATTTGGGACAGTTAGAGTTGAGACGGATAGAGTAGGGATTGCTAGATTTGGTGGGACAGACGTGTTGTGTTGTTGTATTGACATGGTAAGAGCGTGCGAGTTCACTGAATGTTAAACACTAGATTTGTGCTGTGAACTGCAATAGTGTATATAGTCGTGAACAAGAAGGTGGCCGGTTTGATGTATGTGAGGTTGATGAGGTAAAAGGCGATGATTAAAGGACTCATCAAATAGCTGTTACCCAGACCACAAAGCTTTGAAACGTATTGCTTGACCCAAAAAGAGTATTATATGGTATCAGATCTGAGATCTCAAGACTATTAGAAGAACTGAATCCATAACTTCTACAGTTGGGATAGTTAGAGTTGGGACGTCTAGATGTGGAACGGCTAGATTTGGGACGTCTAGAATTGAGACTTCTAGAATTTGGAGAGCCTAAATTGGAACGGTCTGAGTTGGGACGGCTATATCATTTTTTGTGAGGTCGAGCAAAAGCGAACACAGGTACATGCTGCCTAGTTTAAGGGCGAATCTTGCTACATAAAATGACATTTGATCAAAAAGAAAATTTTAACAACTAGCAATCAACCCGGCTCCTGAATTACCCGGCTCGGTTACCTCGCCAACCCTATTATTTCCTATTTGAAGTGGAACCGCCAAATTTTCTCTTTGTCTAAGCATTTTCTCGTCGAGATATCGCTTATTTTATGTCGCTGAACCCTAATATCTCGAGTACAAAATAGGGCCCAATTCGCCACTTAAAGTCGGTTATCTTGAATATCAATTGTTGTCATGTCAGTTTGTTTTTGCGGACCGGTCAATCGTTAAAAGAAAAGCCCGTTTTAGAGTCCGGTCCGTATTTTCCCAGAATTTTTTTAGAACAAAGAAGGGTAAGGTATAAAATTTCCACCTCACTAGTTCTGCTGGTGACGTCACAGCCCGCTGGTATTCAGCTCTCAGCACTGTGTAACTTCTGGTGCTATGCGAAAACTTTTTAAAATTAAAAATCATTCACTGGCGTACTCCACTAATAGTGGTGGCGTGTATTTTTATATTATTTATATATCGAAATATTTTTAATAAGAAAACACTTGATGTCACGGTCGTTGGC
>MUZC01003782.1:342100-398334 GCA_002072015.1 Radix auricularia
CGTCTAGAATTGAGACTTCTAGAATTTGGAGAGTCTAAATTGGAACGGTCTGAGATGGGACGGCTACATCATTTTTTGTGAGGTCGAGCAAAAGCGAACACAGGTACATGTGCCTATTTTAAGGGCGAATCTTGCTACATAAAATGACATTTGATCAATAAGGAAATTTTGACAACTAGCAATCAACCCAGCTCCAGAGTTACCCGGCTCCTGAATTACAGTCGAACCCACTTATGTCGATCTCGGTTACCTCGCCAACCCTATTATGTCTACGAATTTTCTCTTTGTCTTAGCATTTTCTCGTCAATATATCGCTTATTTTATGTCGCTGAACCCTAATATCTCGAGTACAAAATAGGGCCCAATTCGCCACTTAAAGTCGGTTATCTTGAATATCAATTGTTGTCAAGACAGTTTGTTTCTGCGGACTGGTCAATCGTTAAAAGAAAAGCCCGTTTTAGAGTCCGGTCCGTATTTTCCCTTCATTGTTTTAGAACAAAGAAGGGTATGGAATAAAATGTCCACCTTACGAGGTCTGCTGGTGACGTCACAACCCGCTGGTATTCAGCTCTCAGCACTGTGTAACTTCTGGTGCTCTGCGAAAACTTTTTTAAATTAAAAATCATTCACTGGCGTACTCCACTAATAGTGATGACGTGTATTTTTATATTATTTATAGATCGAAATATTTTTAATAAGAAAACACTTGATGTCACGGTCGTTGGCACTGGTATTGTGCCGTAACACACACAAAAATATCTCCGGGTAATAATTTAATTTACCGACTAAATGAAGTTAGGGTAATCCGGACCTGATTAAACGGATAAGCAGTTGGTGCACATATGGCTTTTGTTGTTAGCAAACATGTATGTAAATTTTTATAGCATGCCGATCACTTCATCAAACAAATAACGGCAACGCTGTTTTGTGCATATATATTCTCACTTATTAAATATTTACGCACATATTGTGCATAAAAAAATTTCAAGCACATGTTAATATTTTGCCACCATATTGGTTGTCATCTATCTCAATCCTCGGTTATCTCGACGCTTTTCGGCAAACCCCTAGACCGTCGACATAACCGGATCCGTATGTATTAGTATAACTTGGGGAAACTTTAGACAACCTGCTTTATCAACGCTCGACACGAGCACAAGCTTGGGAAAGTAAAAACTAATCTTATCTGTTACAGACCCTCTTTCTATACAGAAGATTATTTCGTCCTAAGTTTATGACGTTTTAAACTGTCTGCTGATTTGATTGGTCTGACCAGAGATGTTATAACCTGGTTCAAGCGTTCTTTAGCACGTTCGTAATAGAGTGTGATACGTGAAAAATATTAAAACAATTTGTTAAAAACATACTTTTCTTTGTGTAACACACGTGAATTATTGATAGATACGTTAATATTTCTGTGTCATATTCTTTTATTATTTGTCATTTTTAACTACATCAGTGCATTATGCATATATATTAAGTGACTTGGTCAGATGTAAATGAAATGATTTTATTATTTTTTTTATAGCTTTCTATTTTTATGTACTGTTTTCATGTGGTTGTTATTGTGGGAATGCTAAATTATTATTTATTGTATGTTACCATCTTCATGTAAAGTGCTGTACGTCTGTGGGCCCAGTTCCTTACTAGAAAACTGCGATATTATAATTATCAATTTATTTTTATTATGATTACATAAGTTTATTAGCTTTCTGAAAATATGTAGTTAATGTAAAATATTTTTTTAGCTCTTGTTACTTTTTAAAAAAATACGCTCTGACAGGTTGCAACGGGTGATCTCTGAATCACTACTTACAAAGTCAATGGCATACCGGATATTCCCGAAAAAACGTTGTTGACTTCGGGGAAAATATCATTTCGCTGAAGTTCCTTGGACGATATTTTTCCTGCAAAACATCTTCTTAAACGCTGAAATGAAACTAACATCTTGAAAAAGCTTTTCAATCAGTAACTCTGGTTGGCTGAAATAGTAAGGTTAGTAAAAGTATTTCTTTACCAAACTGTTTCCATTATTTTATTTTTAATTGTTTAAAACAGGTTGATAAAGCTTCAAAATCACATTTTCCATTAGTATTGCTTATGTATTTTCTCAGAGATGTGGTTGTTTTAATACTCAGTGGTATCTATAGTGAATGAATTGGCAATCCTCCGAATCCCGGTCCCAAATTATTTTACGCGAATAAGGGGAAGTAACCAGATAGTACATGAAAGTATGTTGTTTTTATGTTATTTATTGCTTTTTTAAAAAATAAATAGACAAGTGATACATATTGTCCGATACCCATTCATTAAATACTAAATATTGTAATTGTCACACAGTCACACAGCCTGTCCAAATAGGTGCCAAAAACATTCTGCTTGTGACTGTTGCGCCAGTGAAAGTCCGACAAGTAGCTTGTAACAATGTAACTGTAACAGAGCTCGACCTGAACCACTCACACTCTGTTTAAATACCGGAGTTTACGTTTTTTAGCTTGCATCCATAGTTCTTCGATAGTTTGAGCTCAATTCCTGCTAGTTACACTGCAGGTCAAACATAGGGGAAAACATTTATCGGACCTGAGAAAATTTGATTTTTAAATGAAATGACCCTGAATTAAGTACTGATAATAATAATAATCGATAACTCACGAAAAATAACTTGGAACTGGATTCGGAGGATTGCCCATGAATTTATTATTTAAATATATGTGTAACCATTCCAAAAGTCATCAACACATAGTACAGTTTGATTTCGGGTAAAAAAGAAAACCAGGGCCTACTTTATGCATAGGACCGTTAGATATTAGCCCGGTGGCCAACTATCATAGAGGCCCCATGGGACTATCTTTATTATATATATTATATATCTTTATTTTTATTCCTGCTAAGGGGCGCACTTTTTCTTTGCCAGGGGCACAGAGTAGTGTAAAGAAGGCTCTGGGGAAACTGTATTATGTCAGTGTGTAACAAGATTTGTTTTACTAGAATGATGTGTCACGCTAGGTTTTTGATGTTGGTGTTAAAATAATACATGTTATTTTGTTCAAATAGTTTATGGAAACTTTCTGAATAAGATATTGTGTTTTTGTGAGACATTCTTTATTGAATTTTTTTTAAAAATTTCATTTAAAAAGAAATTTAATATTATATTTATAATCTTGACTATGCAATTCAATATTTGTATGTGATGCCACTTTTTAAGAATTACATTTATCTTTAATTTAAAAAATTAGACATTTAGTTATATTAAACAAGTTTTAATCTTGGGACAGTATTTACTTCCAATGGTTGGACGTGAACCAGTAAACACAAATAGCTGAAGATGCGTGTCACACTTTTCATCAATACTCATTACATTTTTTAAAAGCCTTAATATAAAAAAAAAGTGTTGTGATCCATATTTGATGCTAAATTTACAACACCAACTTTTATGAGTTTCATTTTTCCATCTCCAGAATTCACCAAGCAAAAACATTTGATTAGCTCTTTTATTGTGCGTGACATTTACTTCGTTAAACTGAAATGTCACGTGACTTGGTATCCGTGATCATTGTTGGCAAAAGTGGCAATGGAAAAAGCTCAACATCAAATTCTATCCTAGGTGCTCGCGTGTTTTCACGACAGGCCGGCTGTGTGTCCGAGGCGACCAAACCGACGACCGGGAAACGTGTGTACGAAAGTACCAGCATAACTGTGGTGGATGGCCTTGATATCAGTCGTGCAGGTGAAGATGTGAACTTTACGGACGTGGAGCTTGCTTTGAGCCTCTGTGAAGGGGGGATGACAGCCTTGTTGATCACCTTGAAGTTTGGCACGAGGTTTGGTGAAGATGACGTTAAGATGGTAGAGACTGTGAAGTCCATCTTTGGTGAGAACATCTTGAAAGACGTTGGTATCTGTGTCCTTGCCTACGGAGATAACTTCAAATATGCCGTTGAGGAAGAGGGGAATCATACAGCAGTGTTGATGAATGGTTTCAACAACAGACGGGAAAAGTTCAAGATCTTTACCAGGAGTGTGGGAAGAAATGCGTCCTGTTTGACAATATGACGAAAAACGAGAAAGAAAAAAATGAGCAAATTGAAAATCTTCTTCGTTGCGTCCAAGATGTAACCAATAAAACTAAAAGGAGATATACAAGTGAGGATTATATAAGGGCAGCAGAAAGCCGCAGTGTCTTAGAGGCGAATAAAAGGTTTCCATTAATTAAACAGAAAACCGATGAACTAATACAGCAGATAAGAGACCGAATGAACCTCCAAGATGGAAATGACAAACACCAGTTAAACTCCTTTGCTAGCGAACTCAAAGAGCACATGTGTAATGTTAAGAAAGCCCCAGGAAACAAGTCAAACAATATGATGTACCTAGAAACCTCCATTAATGTTTTGTTGGCGGAAATCAAATCTAAACTAAAGCAAGAAGAAACCTTTAGTTATTGGGATTGGACAATAGAAGATAAAGTGAAAGATTTGCCTTTTAATACAGACTCAGATGAAGAAATGGAAAGTTTTGAAGATATCAAGACCACAAGCGAAAATGAGAAAAGTATCGTGAATAAAATAGAGGTGTTAATGAATTCAATTGATGAAGCTGAAAGAAAGGTATGCAGAAAATATAACGAGGCCATACTCAATTTAAAGAACCTACAAGCTAACATGAAAAACTTTGAGGAGAAAAAAATTGTTGAAGAGAAGATTAAAGAACTTGAATCAAGACATAGTGCGTGTAGTAAATGTGAAGCCGGTTGTGATGCAACTAAGCATACTACTAGGAAAAGAAAGTTGGACGAAATAAAATGTCACCCACATTCACAGTTTTCAGTACGTATTTTATGTTTACTGTTTATAAAATAGATACTGTAACTTAGTAATCAGGTGCGTCAACCACCTTACCAACACAAATCATGACATTAGCCATTATAAAGTTTATATTTTAGGCAAGGCTAGTTAATTTTTTAGGCATACGTTTTAGTCTAAATTATCTAGTTTCAATCATATGCACAATGCATTTGTGGCTGTGTGTTTGTGTGAAAAATATTATCGACCATTTTTAAGAAAGAAGATTATGCTCCTTCCCGAGTTAGTATTTTTGAAGTTCAAATTGTCACTTATCTTTTGTTATTGTAGGAAATAAATAATATTATTTCTGTTTTTAGAAAAATCTGAGACAGGATGCTAAGGAGATCACGCTTTTGTTGATGGGACGCTCAGGGAATGGGAAAAGTTCAACAGGAAACACAATCTTGGGAAGACAAGCATTCCATGTAACATCTGACACAACAACTGTTCCTTTAAAGTTTACAATGAAAAGTTCTCAACACGAAGGTTTGAAAATAAACATCGTTGACGGGCCGGGTATTGACTTCAGTGAAAATGAAGGAGAAGGTTTGGAGACTGCTCTGAACACAATCAGAGAAGCTTTGGAGGTTTGCGAGTACACATTTTCAGCTTTGCTTATAGTCCTTCAGTATGGGATACCATTCAATCAACACGACGTTAAAATGTTGAAAGTTTTAAGAGGTATTTTGGGGAAAGACGTCCTTAGTAAACATGGGATATGCGTGATGACTCATGCTGAAAACTACATTTTGACACGGAAGGGGATACAGCCGCTCTACCGATTGAAGAATGGTATATGACTCAAGAAGGTGAGATTGGCCAGCTACTTAAAGAATGTAAGAACAGGATCATAGCGCTAGACAATAAAAATTCAGTTCCACAGGTAATAGGTAGACAGGTAGAGACCCTCTTAAGTTACGTTGAACCTGAAATGATGTACTCAGAAAAGGATTTTATAACCGCTACTGGAGATCTTAATGAACTATTAAAAGACAGTTTAATCCACACCGCTCGTCAGCAATCAGACAAACTCATTGAGGAGAGTCAGAGTCTTCTCACTAAAACTGACGCAGACACATTTCATACAGAGATGAAACCAGTTTTACACAATCTGATTACGTTGAAAGAAATGGTGCAAAATATTGCCGGGGATTCGGTCGATTTCAATCATATTGAGAATAAGTTAAAAGCCCAGATATGGGAAATCGAATCAAAAGCAAGACTTTTAGAGCAAAATAAACAAAAGGAAAGTAATTACAATTGTGATGTTAAAGATAAAAGTGATTTGAGATGCTCAAACAAATCATTTTCTACACAAATGTCAGACCCTTTGGGAGCTTGTGATGATTGGGTTGTAGTAAACACTCCATCTACTTCTGAGGCGATTCAAGTTGGCCAATCTGCAATGAAACCAACAAGTCAATCTGGATCATGTGAGTCTAAAGACCAGGGAAAAGTTGAGAACCAAATAGCTCCGAGTACAAGAAATGATTATGGATTTAGAGATTCAAAGCTGGGAGACTTGGACGTAATGGGAAAAAGACCATGCTCAAAAAATGCACCTGAAAAATGGAACTCAATATTTTATTTCTTAAAACATTTCAGGACTCGTTGAAACCGGGGAGGTAACGATTAATTTAAATTTAATCGTTAACTTTCAAAAAATTTACTTATAATTTCATGAATTAATGATTAATTTCGATACAACCCAAACATTTCAAAGAAAGTAACAAAAACAGGTAATTGTAATGTTATGTTTTATTGAGTTATTTCTCCTGCCTCATAGACATAGAAACAAATGTGAACTTTTTAAAAACTACTATGGACTGTTTTACTATGTTCTTCAGTGATACAGATCCTGTGAGTTTGGCTAATTTATTGTCTGTTAAATATGTTTTAATAAATTTTAAAAAAATGACTATAAATATATTCTTAAAATGTAATCATTTTTTATCGATTAACATTATTTCAGTAGATATTTCATATATATAAAAAATTTTACGATTAATCGAGAAATTTAGTGTCAATTTTCGCAGCCCTAGTTAAAACCTTAACTTTTTTATTAGGGTATTCATAAAATATGATTGCATTTAAATGAATTATAACTTTATGAAAAACTAAAAATATATATATATTTTAAAAATTATTACTACATAAACTTAGTTTTTTCAAAATCTTCGTAAGTTATGACGTCAGTACTCAATTTGTAAAATCATTCAACTAGTATTGCACTTGCGATGGAGACATAAATAAATTGTGTGTTCTTTTTTCTTATTTGTTTAGGAAGTTTATAATTACAGAACCCAGTGGCGTAGCTAGGGATTTAGGGGCCCGGGGGACTTTGCCTCTTTGGTATCCCTTTCATTTTGACCGATGGCGTAATATATAATATTATTTTTTTAAAAGTATTTTCGGACACTCCTTTAGGGCCACTCTCAAGTGCATGCCCGGGGTGATTTTTAAATTTTAATCCATTTTCCCCTCCCTTAGCTACACCACTGCCACAACTGAAAGCTCGATGGTTAGAAAAAATATTTATATGAATTTTTCATTTTTAGCAAGAAACGTATTTTTATGTCAATATCTATCCGAGTATTAATTAGATTATCGTTGCTATGTATTTCTAAGTTAGACTAAAATGCCTTCTGTATTATTACTTTTTTTGTCTAACAATTTTAAAGATTTCTTTTTCTAAGCCTATTTTTTTTTCACATTATTCCATTCTTAAATACTCTTAGGACCTTGTAACTTAAGTTTGGAATCACTGTTTTCTTTCAATGGAGTATTTTGCATCAATTTATTTATTTATTATATACAAATATTATCACCTTCTAGTAGAAAATATTCTATTCATTTTAACTCTAAATATTTACATTTATATATATTTAGATAATCTTATCTTTTACAGAATCTACTTCTATACAGAATGTTAGATTGTCTGACGATGGGAGATGAATAAAATTAATAATTTATTGTACTTTTAAGGATATATCTTTCTTCAATAAAATTTAATTATTAAATTTGCAATATATAAAGACAAAAAAATTATATTTTTAGTTTAAATATTTATGGATTATAATTATTTTAATTATGTAATAATTTACACAATTTACTTATTTAACGCTATGTCCTTGAAATCTAAAACTTTTTTTTTTTTTTAAGTTGAAGTTGAATGTTTATCGTCAAGGAGATATTGACTTAATGATATTCTTCTATTGAAATTTTGTGTCGATTCTTTTAAAATTCTTCTCTGCTAATAATCGTATCATTTAAAATGTTCATTACTAGTAGTTGGATGGTATAATGGAGTGAGTCATCGGGCTGTAAATTAAGACGCTATTTAACTTTTAATTAAAGCATTATTTCCGAATTCATTCAAGAAATAATGTTTTCCTTGATATAAATATTAATTTAGGGTAAACATCTATACTTTCCCTGAAGTCTAGCTAACTTCACACTTATTGGTAGCCTTAAATCTCGACACTGTAACATTGTCTCAGAAAATAACTATATGTCATTTTATAAAATGGCTTGCAACATTTCTGAAGGTCTGTTTTACTAGTAGAGTATTCACAATAGCGCATCAGATCTGTAACTAACAAAGCGTGGCATCAATACCCACCACAATTTCATACGGACAAAGCTGACATTTTAAGTATCAACGTCTTTTTCCGATAAAGCGGTTTTATCAGTGAATGTATCACTTTTTATACAAGAAAAGTCAAAATTTAAATCGGCTAGTTCAAATAATGAACTGATTATTTCAAGCTTAAAATGAAGGAGGGGAAAAGTTAGATACGCAAATTACAAACATGTTATAAATTATTTTTTTAAAACTAGCACGAAAAACAGATCGGAAAAGCAAGAGCAGCCTTCCAGCAACTCAAGAATGTTTGGATCGCCAACAACTTAGGCAGCAGGTTAAAAGTAAGGATTTTTAACGCTATGGTGAAACCAGCGCTGCTATATTGAGCTGAGACATGGAGAACAACGGCTGTAAACCTGACCAGAATCCAGACCTTCATTAACAATTGTCTAAGAATGATTCTCAGAATTCACTGGCCGGACAAAATCAGCAACCAGGAACTGTGGCAGCGGACTAAACAGAAGCCCATTGAGGAAGAGATTCTTCAAAAGCGGTGGAGGTGGATCGGTCATACACTAAGGAAACCTGCTTCTAATACAACAAGGCAAGCCCTGAAATGGAACCCACAGGGTAAACGGAAAAGAGACCGCCAAAGAAACACCTGGCGCCGAGAATTGGAGGCAGACATCAAGAGGATTGGCCATGAATGGAAGATCCTGGAGAAAATAGCCCAGGATAGAGATGCCTGGAGAGCTCTTGTAGGTGGCCTATGTCCTAAGAGGAAGTGCAGGCGCCGGCGATGATCGGTAGATGTCCCTCATGGACGAGAAGGCTCAACAACGAAAAACAAAGAATCACAAAAGTTAAAATAAATACTCAAAATATTTTTTTTTGAATACCTTGTTTGTTAAGATAATCAATAAGTCCCATGTCAAAAAGAACTCACTGAATTTTTTTTGAAAAGACTTGTTGTTTAAAAAAATGTAAGTTTTCACGTATTTCCTGGTATTAATAAATTTCTATTATATCCCCGTTTCTTGTTTTTCTAAAACTCAATACGTTTAATAAAGGTTTCGTAAAAAAATGTAACAAAATTTCTGGTAGTTCTTTATTAATTTTATTAAAAGATATACACTATATAATTTGAAACTACATTTGATTTGTTTTTAAAATTTACTTTCTATGTTTTAATTAATATTTAAACGACCTACACTGAGCAAATAAATCAGCCTAACAGTTTCAACTTTAGATTCTTGCGTAGGAACAAGGATAAAATCACAAATGTGGAGGTACACAGAAGAAGCCATTTGTTGATGATGCACCCAATCATAAAAAAGAGGCGTCAGCGGGGGTTGGGCCATGTCCACAGGATGGACTTGGAGCGCAATCTTAGAAACCTGCCCTACGGTGAGCTTTCAACTGGTCAGAGGAAAAGAGATCACCAGTTCCTGAAATACAATGACGTTTGCACGAATGACATGTTACTTACACAGCGACCATATAACGTGAGAAGCTATTGTTGAGGAACACACCTTCTGGCGGTCTAGGGTACGTGAGGGCACTCAAGCTGCGGCGGCAATCGTTAGAGCTATTTGGGAAAAAAGAAGAGCCAAGCGAAAAGTGGGGGGGGGGGTAGCAGGAGTCAACGTCATCTTCCTTTGAGGACGAACGGATACCATATATATATATATATACATACAAGAACTAAGCTACGGCGTTTGCATACTAAAAATATCAATACTTTCATTATCTCCTTTTTCACTCAGGTTGAGTGATGATGTTGATGCCTGCCACTACCAACGAGAATTAACCTTTTAAAGTTCGCATAGGTGCCTATCTACATATAAATAAAATTGCAATCAAGTAGCCGCAATGTTAACCAAGTTTCTTATTTACATCATTTACTTTCCACAGATTATTATAAGCTCAAACAATATGGTCATGTCATATATTTTACGGCAAGATGAAACAAAACGCTCATTTAGTATCGACACGAAATTTAACATGATTTTACTTCTATATTTGCAATTTAAAAAAAACATGTGTTACCCGAATAGGGACTTCACACTGACGGTCGCACTTAAGCACATTGTATCAACGGTCGATATGCAAAATAAATGGTAAAAGTATATTATGTGTTCTGTATTCAACAGAGTATATTAATTTAACCAAAGCATAGGCTATCCCTGCGAAGAGTCTTTTAGCATTGCAATAATTTAACCTTGAATATCCAGTAGTCAGAATATATCATGCGTAGATTCTGATATTGCATTAGGCGTCTGTTCAGGGCAATGATTGTGGAAAAATTAGCCATCTATGGATGGTACAGGTGTTTTACAAATATATGGATCTGACCAAATTCATTAATACAGACGTATAGGAAATGTAGGTAACACAAACTCTAATAAACTTCTAAGCAAGTCTTTGAGCAAGGATAATTATATCAAGCGTTGATCTTCTGTACAGAATGGGAGACTAATGATATCAAATATAAATTCCCATCGAAAAATAGAAGTAAACCATGAATTTCATCCCATGTGAAAAGGCGACATTGTAGATATTTTTTGTTTTATTTGGTTTAATTTTTAATATACATTAGCAATTAAATCTTTTAGCGTCTGAAACAATACGTGTCTTATTCCAAAGACCATTCATTGCTAAGTTTGCTTTATAGCTCTTAGTTATTTTACTACGCATGTTTTAAATTACTTTACTGAGTTTTAGTTTACCTTAAATTCTCTCAACATTTAATAATAAAAATTTTATTTTATATATATTAACTATCGTGGCACTCTCAATAGCAAATTCAGATAATTTTTTTATATTTTACAACCATAAAAACTAACTTAAATCATGGCACTCAGAGAGATACTCAACAAAAAATGTTATGTATTTTAAACTTCGTAATGGAATGCTTTAGTCAAAACATTTAGGCTGCAAACTGCGGGTATATTTCTAGTATTTATATATAAATAATATAGATTTTTAATCGATTAATTTAAATTTAATCGTGTACTTTTGAAAAATTAAGGATTTATTAATCGTTAATTTCGATTGAAGCCAAAAGTTAAAATGTATTGTGTCATAAGTAACACATAATAAACTTTTTTGTAGAAAATCTAAATAACGCTGGAATGTCTCTTTGTAGAATATGTCATCTTTTAAACAACTACACAAATAAACAAGTGTTTTGACTTTATTAAGATGAAGTGATGATCTGGTTTAGTTTACAATATAACAAGCCGTGCTGAACAATACATTATACTGAACTGAGGTATCTGGTATGCACAAAACGGTCTTAGCAAAAAATGACATTGTGGGATATTGGTGTTCATTAAGTTGTCACCATTGTGAAAGGTTAATAACTTCAGGACGTTTCATCTCCATTTCGTTACGCAGTAATTCTTCTGATGATATGTCGTCATTTTATGTTTCTGAGTCAAACTCTATTACTTCTATTAGCTAAATACGATTTTCATTTTGTTTAATAAGTAGGCGAGTTTGTCAACCTGTTGGTCAATCCAGACTGTCAATAGTTTAAAACCAACATTTTCGTGTAATCGGCTTGAAAGTTGATAATATTTATCCGCAGCTTTTAAAGGTTTTTTTTTCCTACTTTTTCACTTCCAATATTTTGTTAATAATGGGTCGATTAATCGTTAAAAAAATAAATAAATCGTTAAAAATGTTAACGATTAATCGAGAAATTAAGCATTATTTTCCCGCAGCAAAAAAAATCATATAAACATTTATTTCAACTACATAAATGAAATAAATATGTATTTATTCAATCTTCATCGTCGTTGGTGGGATAAGTCCAAAGTGAAAGTAGCCAACAGAAGAAATATCCTAAGTATCGTGGGGTTGCCAATACCACATACCAAAAATATTTTTCGAAATTCCATTAGTGGACTGATTAAAAAAAAAACAAGATTCAATTTAGATAAGACAGTATTTAAATAAAAATTCAATGTGGTGGATTTGTGTATGAATTTCATGAAGTTCATTGTTGTATCGAAAGGGTCTTGCTAGTTACACGCGAATTAATCAACTTTGGACTTTTCCAGGAAATTGAATCTCCCTATAAATAAAACCCCACACACCATTTGCCGTCAGAAAAAATGGCAGAAAATCGGGTTTCTCCGAAAATATCTCCGACTAGAATTTATGGGAAAGAAAAGATTTCTGAAGTTATTCTTTTCTGAATATCTGCAAATGGTGTAAATTTAAGTTGTAAACATTTCATTAAGCGTTACAAAGATCATATGAAAGTAAAGACAATTATTTTCTCGAATCAATGAGTCTCAAAAAGGTAAATTATTGATTATGATTATGGACTATTGTGCAACGTTGTGTTTCGGTGGAATATTGGATACCACTTCGTTCGAGAAAATAACAATCATATAATAATTTAAGTAATATTTTATTACTGCAAAGTATGTTTTTTTACTAAGTGTTTAAATTTATTCTTTAGGTTAAATGTAATTTCAGTTTTTGATGTCGCAATGTTTTAACTTCCTAACGTTAGAATTAGAATTTAAATTGTGTGTTGAAAGAATTATTTTTGCAGACAGACAAATTAAATGCTTATCGTTGTACGAGATTTACATAGAAATTTTAAAGCAAGCAATACAATTTAATGAGACTTATTTTTCGTAATGAATGTAATTTTTAAAGAGTTTTATTTGGAAAGTACGTGGATAACAAAAAAACAAAACAAAAAAAAAAACCAAAACAAAACATGCTCAGTAGTATTACATTTTTATTATTATTCTTTTAAAATTATTTCTTTATTTTTTTTTAATGATATTTAAAAAAAAAACTGTAGTGACTAGAAAAGAAATAGGAACATATTAACAATTGCAACACATGTCAGTTGCGAATTGTTTGAATGTGAACATGATTGGTGTAAGACTATTAGCGAGTAACTTGCACTTTCTATGACTGGGGATATTACATCTCCAAGGAAATTAACAAAGCAAAAATAATATACAAATAGGTAATTTTAATTTTATTTGTACTTGAATACTAAGCTTCAGGTCAACAAACTAAAGTAAAGCATCAATAAATTTTGGTCAAGGATTTGTAATGAAACAACCATTTATTTCCTACTAATTTTTTATTTTTTAAAAAAAAAGTATTATTTAAACAAACTAAACCTATTTAAATATATTTTCATATATCACATTGACATAGTTTGTCATTAAGCTGACTATCATATGACCACAGTGACTAGTTGTATTCAATACCTTACATTGAACACTGTACCAAACATATCCAAAAATAGCCATGGGTATATTTAAAAAAAACAAAAACAAACATACAAAAACAAACAAAATAAATAAATACAGACCCTGAGACCAATTTCCATTTTCAGAAATTTACTGATGAAGGCAGTGGCGTCGATAGGGGGTAGGGACGGGGCGGGACGCCCCGGGTGACACCAAACCTTGTGACGCCTCGGGATGAAGGCATGATTTAGACAGCAATTTCCCTTTAAGCTTCTTGGAGATGCCCATATCTGAATGGCGTCACTCAGCAGCTTAGAAAAGCCACGCATAAAAGTTTCTCAACATAATATAAAATCTGTGTTAACAGAATGTGACAACAGTTTTGACGGAAATTGTGCAACTCAGACTATACGGTTTTGGTGTTGTTTTGTTTTGTTTGTTTGTTTGTTTACCTTTTATTTTCTCGGTGGGGGGGGGGGGTTCACATGGACAAATGAATCCTAGAGGGAAGATTAGTAGACAATTGAAGGATCTTTATTAAAATAATAATTTATGTATTTTTGTCTCAGTTCATATCTCTCTTTACGTCATATACATTCAAAATTATTTGTGCATTTCCTCTTATTTTGTAGAGTCAACGCTGCTATAAAATTCAGCTAACGACAAACATTCCCATTGCCTCCTAAGTTTTCTTGATCTTGTAAATCGCATTGTAAAATAATAAATAAATTGAATATAGCCGTAAATCTGGGGCTAAATTGTTTGAGTGTTTACTAGCAATGTCTCCTCAAATGTTCTGTGATCTATGTAAAAAATAACTTAATCGGGATCAAAGTTGCCCAGCAACTGTTAACTGTTTTTTCCTTTCAAAATTAACACACCACAAACACATCTATAACAGTATATACACCACAAACACATCTATAACAGTATATACACCACAAACACATCTATAACAGTATATACACCACAAACACATCTATAACAGTATTTACACCACAAACACATCTATAACAGTATTTACACCACAAACACATCTATAACAGTATATACACCACAAACACATCTTTAACAGTATATCCTTGTTAAAATTTCCAGCTCGTTATTTCCACGCTGCTGCGCGATTTTGATAAGACTTCTGTGCGCCCGCGCAGCTTAAACAGAAAAGAGATATTTGTTAGCTCATAAGGATATATCTTTTTTAATTTGCTTTGAGTTCTATGCTAGTATTCTTTTAAGATTGTTATTTTATATTGTTTTTTATCAAAAATATTTGAACTAGCTAGGTTCTTTTGTTGTTAAACATTATTCAGAAGGTAGTACATTTCTAATCGTTCTCCTTTAACAGTTTAATAAATTGTGTCCGAATAAGAAAAACATGTAATCATTTAAAATTAAACCAATATTTCTAAAGCAAAAGATATACAACGTGTTAGTTAACTTGGCTACCAAAGTTTCTACCATTGGCATTAGAACTGATTTTTAATTAAAAATATATATTATACCTTTGTATTAGTTTCCGTTAACAACTAAGACTTTTTGTTTATTTTTACGGACACAGTTCTTACAAATAATTATATTTTTAGAATTCATGTTATTCCCTTGATGTATTTCTTAAAACTTGCAACGTTTAAAATAATCATAAAATTTCATATTTTAATTCGTTTTCATATAAAAATTAATTTTACTTTGTTTTTTCTATCAAGTAGTGCAGAAAATGGCAACTTCTCATCCCTGGCACAGTGATACTATCAACCTTCTTCTTGTTGGGAAGACTGGAAACGGGAAAAGTTCTACCGGCAACTCGATCCTCGGGAAAAAGGTTTTTGTCAGCAAAAGTAGCACAACATCAGTGACCTTTGAACCCCAGTTAGAGACATCAGAGATTGACGGTCAGATCATCTCCGTCATGGACGTCCCTGGTCTATCCGACACCCAGTTTGACCAAGAGGAGAACGTCAAGAAGGCGATAGAATGGATGAACAAAGCGACACGGCTCTCGGCCTGTGGCTTTCACGCTGTCGTCTTGGTCATTAGGTTTGGGAATCGGTTTACAGAGGAAGATCGTGAGTCGATAAAACTACTGAAGTCGATTCTTGGAAATGAAATCATCCGTGACCACAGTGTTTGTGCGATTACGTGCGGAGATAACTTTATGTCAGACGTCGAAAATGGAGAGATCGGATCATTCAAAGAATGGTGCGCACAGCAAAGTGGTGCATTCCTTGACCTTTTCAATGAATGTAGTCAAAGATGCGTGCTCTTCGATAACGTATCTAAGGATTGTGGCATACAAAAAACACAGAGGAATGAGCTGATTCGAGAAGTTGCTCAAATTCAAGTGTCAGGGGTTGGGACGTTCGGTGTTCGTGAATTTGAGAAGGCGACGAGAAGTCGAGAGAAAATGACGCCCAGAAATGAAAGTCATGTTCAACCGTTTGGAAAAGTTCTTGAAACATGTGAACTTACTTTGTCGAGATCTCTGTTTGCCAGCCAACGTACAATTTCAGAAACAGGACATTACGGCTTTTTTCAACAATGGCAAACAGATGTCCATGACGATTTAGATAAAGAAACATCTAGCAGTGAGGATGAAAGTTTAAACGAAAGCAAGACATATGAAAGAAATGAACATAGAAATAACTTCTTTTCTCCTCAAAGAGGTCTAAACTCATGGAGATACCAGTATCCATTAGCTAATTTTATGGACAGCGATAAAAGTTCGTCTGATAGCAGTAACAAGCCTGAAGATAGTGACAATGATGATGACAGTGACAACTATGATGGTATAGATAATGAGAACAACCATGCTCTTGAAAGCGAAAATGATGACAGCGACAACGATTATGGTATAGTTAACAACAACGATGATGATGATGATGACAGTGACAACTATGATGGTATAGTTAACAACAACGATGATGATGATGATGACAGTGACAACTATGATGGTATAGTTAACAACAACGATGATGTGGATGATGACTATGATGGTATAATTAATAACAACCAGTATGCTGATAGCGTAAATGATGCAAGTGACAACGATGATTCTAAAGATGATGATAATGACGCTGATGAGGACAGTGATGAAGGTTGTGGTTATAACGATAATGATGAGGACGCAGTGGAAGATGAAGGTTCACTAGATGAAAGCTTTGAACACAACCATGTGGACGGTCTGACGAGGTACAGACAATACTCTGGCAGAGTTGAAAGAAATGAGTGCACACTGCTTTAAACATGACCTGTTCTAGAACTTGATAAGTGTGACTTTTAATATACTTATATATTTGGAACGTTAGGTAGCATTCAACGAACCATCCGGCGTGTCAATTTTTGAATGTTACATCTGAAAATTGCGTTTGTTATCACTAAATAAATTGTATACAGACTCGTTTAGTTCCTTATTCATGCCTATCGGAAGTTGAGGTTAAATTTTATTAAAATACATGAAATAAAAATGTTTATCTAATGAGTAAAAATGTGTAATTTTTGCTTATGGGAATGATTTTTTTTGGCTTTCTTAATAAGGAAAAAACTAAATATTTTTAATCATAAAGAAAAATATGAATAGAAAAATGTACCTTTATTGTATTTACAGTATAACCCTCCAGATTATAAATACAGTTTGGCTTATATGTTTGAAAAAATGACGTATTTTTTCAGCGGATGCGTTAATTGATTGCTTGTCCTCTAATTTATGGGATATACTACAACATTTTTTAAAATAAAAATAATATATCTTGTGATTTTGATATTTTCGGGCTTTAGCGTTTTAATTACAACACTATTAAATGTGATTTAAAAAGTAATTATTATATTTAGATTAGATGGAGTGATGAATGGATGGATTGATGGATCGATGAATTGATCGATGGATAATTCGATGGATCGATGGGTCTATTGATAGATGGATAGATAGAGAGAGAGTGGGAGAGATATCAAGCCATATCTTTTAATCAAAATAATACATTGATCTCGAAACAGGCAATTGGAAAGTTATTTTTTCTTAAATCTTCTTCTATTGTTAAAATACAAGAAAAGTGAAAACATATAAGTTAAAACATGGCAAAAAAATACGGGGAAAGAAATTGTTAATTATTCATGGATTCAATCACACATTTTTGACGGTCTTTTTCTGGCGTCTTTTTGGTTCCATAAAACTTTTCATTGTCTTTGGGTGATCTAGTTTGTCATTCTTACATAAGAAACGGAGGCGAATTTGAGAGGCAGGATACAAACCACACATCCCCTCACCACTCCTTGCGCAAACTAATCAGTCTTATGATATTTGGTTAAAGTTTATGGTAAACTTTAAAATCCTTGATATGCTGTGGAAGGTTTGCAGAAGAAAAATTATTTGTTAAAAGAGAAAATGATACATTATAATGCACATTATTTAGAAAAATTATGTCTAGCGAGTGAAGCGATTGATTATGATGTTAATTTGTTATGATAATTTTATGCCAGCTGAAATTTTAAGGTCTTAGTTGACTTTCATTTTATCTACTATGAACCCAGTACACAAAGATAAAAATTCATTTTCAAAATGCGCGAATTTTCACTGTAAAGTTATGAACGTTAATTAAGTGTGTTCTAATAAATTGTCATTACCAATTGGAATTTAACTTCGGCGTAAACAAATTTTAAGTAAAGAAACGATTTTTAAAAACTATAATACCTTGACACAGGGCCGGTATTAGGCCACTGCAACCTTTGCAACCGCAGTGGACCAAGCGCTTATAATTCTTATTACTTATACCTACCTAAACTTGGCCCCGCGAACTCCGTTTCGCATGCTAAGGCGCATAGCGCCCCGCAATTGCTAGGACCGGTGCTGCTTTGACATACCTTTTAAAATCGAAGATGCATTGTGAAAAATGTATTCATCTTTTAATTAAAAATTGCTGTAAATATTCAATTCCTTCAAAAACACTTCGATCATATCAATGCAACCCTACACGTCATAGTGCAAAGAGGGTTTATGTAGGTATTGTGATAAAAATGTTTTTAAGGTGCAAATAGATTATTATATGTCTCTAAATGATTGGATGTACACTTTTAAAATATTTTCTTACCATTTGAACTCTCTGACTAGATATTAATGTATGAAATCTCGCATAAATGACATTTACTTTGACCCATTCAATTTTCGGCACCCCTCAGAAATAGTAAAAATATTAAATTATATAGATTAATAAATTGATTATTAAAGGATTAGCTCGCGCCTTGGCAACTACCGCGATGATAAGTCGTCGTTACGCCTCTGGTACCATATTGACCTCAAACTCTGGCTCACAAATTATAATGTGTTTCCATGACCTCTTACCGTCTTACAGCAGACTAATCTCTAAAAACTACGTATGCCACTTTTCAAGAAAAAGCCAAACACGTAATCCTGATTTCCTATTACGTGGAAAAGTAAAAGTTACACGATGACAACCCGAGTTTTGCTGCTAAAATACACGTAATATTTATCACCAAAGTTAGAAATTACCTCTTCGATTGAATCATGAGTCATGGGGAAAACCCGATTTTAATCGTCGTCAACTAAAACCCAGTAAAACGTAATTTTAACGCAATTTCCCTAGGGTAAAAATTGCGTAATGTAAAACATGAAATGTCTGGCCTGTCGGTTCAAGTTTTGATCAATAGCCTCTAAACTATACCCGATATAGTAGCGGGGCTTTGGAAAATATGTGAAAGACGTCCCAAGGTTGTTCATGGGCCAGAAAATTTTTATTTAAAGACCCATTAGTTCATATAACGTACAGTTAAATGGTTAAAATGATATATCAAGTTTTAAAATAAAAAATAGCTTTTAAAAGACTAATATAGTTACATCGGTATCAGCTCTCAGCGTATATACAGATCACCCAATAACAACCTAGAATATATGAAGGATCTTTGTAGTCAACTAACATTCATAAAAGAACATAATTAAATGTCTGTATATCGGATTATGGGGGACTTTATTCTTACGACTATAAATTGGAACAGCTCTGCAACAGATTAATATCAAACTAATAATGATATTAATAAACACTTTATAGATACTATTATCACCATAAATCTACGAGAGATAGTCAAAAAGCCACACTGAAAAAAAACACTAGATTTATTCTAACTAATAGACCTGAATAATTGATAGACTGCGAGATAATTCATAGACTGTCCGACGATAACATTGTTATAATAAAAGAAAATAATTAATTTTTAAAAAAAAACAACTAAGATATATTAGATACCTAGAACAATAATCTATCTATTGAGTAAAAGAATTCAATAAAAGTACACCTAAAAGCGGATTATTACAAACAAAAATTTAGTCAGTTAATTTAACACAAATAGCGAAGTAGAGGAAATTTCGAAATATCTAAATTAATTAAAATTAGTTAAAAATTAATTAAAATTTAATCGTTAATTTTTTATCGTTAGTTAATGAAAAAATAACGATTAATTAAAATTATTCCGATTAAAGCCAAGAATATAAATATGTTGTGTCATAAGTAACATTTATTAAACGTAATTGTCGAAAATCAAAATCACACTTTTAAACAAAAACGTGAACAGAAAAGGGTATTGACATTATTTGGTTTCATGTTATGAGCGGGTCTAATTAAATAATCGAAAAATTAATCTTAAGTTTCGACAGATCCACTATTAAAATATTTATTTTTTATGGATGAGATTGTTCCAACAAAACTAACATCAAATAAAATTAACAAATCTGATTCAATTATAACTTTAAAAAAAATATTTTTAAAAATTGAAAAATTTAAGGCTACCAATTTAAAAAAACTTAAAGATTAAATATTTGACACAAAAAACTTAATCGAGACCTCAAAAACGTATATATAAATAATGTAAATTCTAAAGATACCAATGAAAACTAATGGTCCTTTTATCAATCCAAAAAACATGAAACCTACAGGAATAGTCACACTAAAAGGTCCAAATAAGTAAACAAATTATGGTAATGAAACCAAAGCTAACATCCTCAACAAATATTTAGAATCGTCATTATCGGCCTCAGTTGACAAGGAAGTTTAAATAAATTTTAATAACATTGAAGAATAGGTAATTTTTCAAAAGACTTTAAAATAAACAAAGATACTTGTCAAGTTAAATTGACTGAAAGGTTATTAAAAGAATTAAGAAAAGAACTATCTATCTTTTTCAAGCCTTTCTAAATCATGATAAAGTGCCCGAGGATTGGATATTAGCTAACGTAACTCCCTTCTGTAAAAAAGGTGATAAAACATACCTTAGTAAATACATAATAAAATCATGTATAATAATAACCAGTATATTACTAGAACATATAATAAATAGCAGAATAGTTGACCAATTAGACAGATATAAATCATTTGCCCAAATCTAGAAGGCTTTAGAAGAAACAGAACTCTTATTTATCGTATCTGATCTGTTTTAACGATCCATCTATACAGAAGAGTATACACAATTTGCATTAGGTGCAGCATTCTTATAACAGTTTTTAATTTTGATAAAGTGTTTTTTTCCTGGTTTCTTCAGGCAGCCCAAGCCGCGTCCGAATTCTAGATGGGACGAGGATGAATTAAATGAGTTAGCAATAATAATCTAATAGGTATAAAATTACTAGATTTCTCATGAGCTTTTAACAAAGTTTGTACGCTTTTGTTTACTCAATCAACGTAACTATTTTGGACCATTACACAGCTGTTTCAATGATCTCCTTTTTTTGGGTAGAAATCCACCTGTAATTATAAATGGATCTAAATCGGCACCAATAAAGGTTTACACATCAGCTCAACAAGGGGAAAAAGCAAACAGAACAACCAAAATAAACAAACAAATAACACAAACTATTTGTTAAAGAAGACAATACATTTAAGCTTTATTTATGAACTAATACTAATAATAGTAGACGCTTCGGCTAATGCCTTCATTCAACAAGGAAATTAGTTAAGTTCCTTACTCTTTTCAATGTGTATAAGTGATATACTCAAAAACATCTCAACAGGAACAAATGTTAGGTTTTTTGTTGATAATTTGTATAATTTGTAAAACAATTCAATTCAATTAAAACAATGTAGACAAATCTTACCAAAAGGCTTAAGATGAAACCATGCGTTCCTTATGTAAATAGAGTTCGTCTTTCCACCCAGAAAAGTGTCAACGGTTATTATTAAGAGTAAAAAACAGAAAGGAAACTAATAACATTCAAAATATTTCATTCATCGAGAATAACTAACCCAAACTAGAGATGCAAAATACTTAGGAGAAACTATAATGGAATCCCCATGTCAGTGAAGTTAATAAAGATAATTAGGTTTCTTTAAAAAAATATGTGATAGAAATATAAAACTAAAATGCTACCTCACTTTGATGAGACATGTACTAGAATATGCATCTCCTGCATAGGACCTATACACCAAAGAAAACATTGATAAAATAGAACAAATTCAAAAAAAAAAAAAAAAAAAAAAAAAAAAAAAAAGAGCTGCCAGATTCATAACTGGATCACTTTAAAAAATGACGAGAGTATCGCCATTTGTTAAAATCTTTAAATCTTGAATTACTAGAGGATAGAAGAACCAAGGGTAAGATAATTATTTATACATAAAGCAATTAATTCTAATTTATTAATAAAACGCAAAGATATCTTAATGTGACCCTCAGTGAGACATAACGATAAAAACACCTGTCTTATTCCGTATAAAAACAACAAGATATACCAGAAGAAACCAGGAAAACCCACACTTGATCATCATTTAAAACTCTCTTAAGAATGCATGACTAGAAACTAAACATAGATTAGCGTATAACGCAATAATTTTCTGTATAGAAGGATCGTCAGTAATGACACGATAAATCAAAATAAGGTACAGAACAAATATGAATAAATAAAAAAATTCTGCTTATTGTGTGTAGACAATGTAATTAAATAATAAACGTTTAACAGGGAATAGAATCAGTAACAAAAAACAATTGGGTGATAAAATCATGTGTTGTCCCAAATGTTAAGTGTGATGCATGAATTCAAGAGATTGAAAATTACAACTACAACCGAGCGTCTATTCCAAGTTCAGACGAGAATCGATGCAAACATTTATTTCTGAGATTACTTATCTGGCAGGCTTGTCCATGGGAATTCTTTCCCATGGGATCCTCATAGAAAACGTCCCATGTGATTGGATTGGGATGGGACAGGCATAAATTGCCATGGGATGGGATTGGGATGGGGCTGGCATAAATTGCCATGGGATGGGAATGGGATGGGACAGGCATAAATTGCCATGTGATTGGATTGGATGGGACAGGCATAAATTGCCATGGGATGGGAATGGGATGGGACAGGCATAAATTGCCATGGGATGGGAATGGGATGGGACAGGCATAAATTGCCATGTGATGGGATTGGGATGGGCAGGCATAAATTGTCATGGGATGGGGTTGGGATGGGGCAGGCATAAATTGCCATGGGATGGGATTGGATGAGACTGGCATAAATTGCCATGGGATGGGATTGGGATGGGGCAGGCATAAATTGCCATGGGATGGGATTGGATGGGACTGGCATAAATTGCCATGGGATGGGATTGTATGGGGCAGGCATAAATTGCCATGGGATGGGAATGGGATGGAGCAGGCATAAATTGCCACGAGATGGGATGTGGATGGGGCAGAAAAATATGTCCCATGGACAAGCCTGAAACTTTTCTGTAGATTGTTATAATTTTGAGGCCTATAACAGACAAACTAAAATAAAATTAAGGGGAATCAAAGATGTCTACGTGCTTTAGTGACGTAAAAACTAAACATAGCCTTTAATTTATTTTTTTTTAAAGTCCCACTTCCTCTCTTTTTCTAGGAAGTAGGGGATTATAATGTTTCCACGGCGGCGCCCATCCCTCTCCAGGTCAGCGGAGGACTTTCTTAGCGTTTGTCATTTCTCAATATTTTTATAGTGGCTTTTCGTGGGTTCGATGCCACGCCCCTCAGCTTGTGAGGCGAGCGCACTATTGACTTCTTTACCCAGTGAAAAACCCAAATCTGAACAATTCAATTCCTGGGGAATAATCAAGTCCAAGTGTCATGACCTGCTACACACGCTCATGGCTACGAACTCATGACAAAGGTCAAGGCTGTTTACCTGACGTTTTTATTTTCCTGAGAAATAATTGTGGGAAAACACAGTCTGAAAATTTGGCACCGTTGTTTTCTTTTACAGGAAACTCATACATTTCATCTGTTAAAAAATAATTTTGCCCCGGTAAACTATATATGTATTTTTTAAAAATTAAAATATAATTATTTTATCAACTTTAATGATGTTTTTATCTTTGACTTACATTAAAACATTGGAAATGTAATTATATTATTTTTTTTAGAACACTCCAATAAAAGAAATGAGATGTGATAATTTTTATAATCTTTCTTTAATTCATAGCACTTATTATTTAAAGGCAACATTTTCAAAGTAAAATGCAAAATAATATGTTTTTAAATTATACACATTTTAAAAAATTACTATGTTAAGGAGAACATATATGAAACTAGACTTAATAAATCATTCAGGCCCAAAACATACCTTAAAAGAAGAAGCCCTTTAAGGGTCGGATTATGCCATGGTGTACCCTAGACAAAAACCCACAAAGGTACCCCCTTCTGGCCCGAGCTCCCATCCTCCTCTGACTTCTGACTGCTGATATATTTATTGTTAAAACACACACACAATCTAAGAAAACCAATTGTCAACACCCAGTGACGTCACTGGGGAATAGGGGGGGAGGGTGCGGTCCGCTCCGGGTAACACAGTCACGAGGAATGAGACAAAGTTTAACATTCTCTATGCCTTGTTTTTTGGCATTGACAGACTCAGATGTGTATGCGGGTACGATTTGATGGGGCGACACCATGATTTACCACATAGAGCCCTTAGATTATTTGGGCTTAAGTTCAATAAATGCACATCATGTATTCCAATTGTGTCATACAATGAAATTGATGTACATAATTAAAATTTAATTTCAAATAAATTGAGACATTTTTATATAAAACTGAGAAAATGTTTACACTGGAAAAAAGTATTTATTCTATTATATGAGACATTGAATTTTTTTTTTTAATTCAGGAATTTCTTATCATATCTTATATTTTACAGACGCTCCTTCTGTACAGAAGATTCAATGTAAAATATACCCATTAACACACATTATTGACTAATAATTGCCATGCAGTGCATGAAAATCTGGGCCAGCGTCGTATGCAGGGCATAGGTGATAATGGAAAGTTATACATTAAATATTCTCTCGCAATGCAAGCGGTTGCCACACTCGCCATCTCAAAAGCCACATCCGCCACCCATTTTGTTTTAAATTCTATGAGACTCGTTTTAGTTTTAAACAAGCAAACAATAAATACGTGTATTATACAGCTTTTTGTGATCTTGAGGATGATTTGAGTAAATAAAAGGACGATTAAATAGAGACAATGCAACAATTTGACAACGTTATTTTTTGTAAACCTGCTAAAATATATATAGTCTAGTGTTTTACTCATACAAACAGTAAACAGATTATTGAATGTGGTGGGGGAAAAAAAGTAGAAGTTACGATGAGTTACGACTAGGATATGGCAACGTGGTTTGATTAAAAATGGATTTTTTACTAGAATTATTTTCAAAAGTTTTCATTATGAAAAGAAGTGTAACAGGAACACACTGTAGAGATCATCAGATTGGTGTCAAAATGTGTCTCACATTCAGTTACCCCCCCCCCCCCGGAAAAAAAATACGTTAAGTAAAAAATAACTTTTATAGTTATGTTGTCAAAATATTAAAATTAAATAAAAGCTTAATACTTATTAAAATTGTAACAATTGATTAATATATATAAACACCCAGTGGTGTGGTTCTGTAACGTAACGTAACGCTCAAGCGATGTACGACAGTCTACAGCAGTTAGTTTAGTTGAAACGCTGAGAAGCGATGTACGCCAGTCTACAGCAGTTAGTTTAGTTGAAAAATCGTGTTTTGATGAGCACTGTAAAAATATTTAATATGATGACGTCATTGTTTGGTGTGCATCGGTACGCAAAATACAACCCTTATTATTATTATTAAATAAATACTTTGCGTACATTTCATAAAGTTTAATAATTCGTATTTATCAAAAAAGGACAAGTTAGTTGGTCTTTAAAAAAAAGGTTGGCGCCGTAGGCGCCCAAAAAAAGGGGGCGCCGCAGGCGCCACGGCGCCCGGCACAATCTATCAAAAAAGGACAAGTTAGTTGGTCTTTAAAAAAAATGTTGGCGCCGTAGGCGCCCAAAAACGGGGGCGCCGCAGGCGCCACGGCGTCTGGCACAATCTAGTCTAGATTATATTAAGCAAAAAAAAAAAACCACTTTTCTGGTGAAATACAAATTTGATATGAATTAAATTATATCTCATACAATTTTTTTAAAAAGATTCTAATAGAAAAACACAAAAATATGTCATTTTTAATTTCAGAAGAAAAAATCACATCAATAATTCATAAAAAATAAGGTAATAAAATGCACTTTAAAATAAATCATCATAAAATGTCATTAAGGTAATACAATAAAAACAAAATTGAAATCTCTTGTTCCAGAAGCATTTGAAAAGATTCACATTTGAAAAGCCATTAAAAGCTTTAGCTAGAGTCGTGTACCAGATAATTGTTAGCCTCCTGCAGCCTCGATGGGCAAACATCTAGAACATTTATTACTTTTACAAACGTTTTTTCTTTAAATATTCATTCCAAGCCATGTCTAACATATTTGTACACCATTGCTTAATACCAGGTTTTGTGGAATTAATGTGACATGAGGGTAGAAGAAAAAGTCACTTTCAAATGTTAAGTCCCTTTAACTTAATATGGATAATATTGAAGAAAAGTTTGGGTATGTATTACTGTTTTAGTTTGGGTTTTCGCTTTGTTCCTTCATCTTCATCAGACTCTGCGCTAGCCCTCTGAAACAACCCGATAACAGCTGGT
This sequence comes from Radix auricularia, assembly GCA_002072015.1. Lineage (NCBI taxonomy): Eukaryota > Metazoa > Mollusca > Gastropoda > Lymnaeidae > Radix > Radix auricularia. Next base: position 368,769 of record MUZC01003782.1, read on the forward strand.
AGAACGTGTTCCATTAGAGCTCGACCAATCATACCGAGGATCTCCATTGTCTTGTCTTCCTTTACTTGTCTGTATTCGTCTTCGAGGTTTTGGGCTCTACCTCTTAAAACGACCTGTGATCTAATCAGTTGCTCCATCTCTTCTTCATTCTTTTCCCGCTCCTCTTCCATCAAAGCGATGCGTGCCTCGAGTTCTCTTCTCTGCTCCTCGTCCAAAGCTTTCTGTTGCTCTTCTCTCTCAAGTCTAAGTCTCTCAATCTCCTGCCTCTGCTGCTCCTGGCGTCTCTTCATCTCTTTGGCGCTGTGGGCGTTGGCCAACTGCTCTTCCACGCAGCTCTTGATGTTCTCAACATTTCTCAGCACAGCATTCAACGCCCCGGTACCTTTGTCTTCATTCATAATGCTGTTACGTACAGCCTCAATTCTTTCTTTCATATCTTCAAGCTCTGAGATCTGCTGTTGCGCCTCTAGAAGCTGGATCTTCCCAAGCTGTTGAAGGATAAGACTGGTCTCCCGGAAACTCTCCTCGCGTATCATCGGAACTCTGGCGTCCACTAGAAGTCTGTCTCGCTGCTTCTGTGCCAGCTGGAACTGCTTGCCGCTGTACCTCAACCCAAGGACGCTAATGCTGTCGACCAGACTGATCAAACGGTTGTGCTGCTCGTTCAACTTGGTTTCGTCTTTGGTTCTGTTATCAAACAGCACGACGCGTCTTTTACATTCTTCAACAAGCTCACCAAAAACGCCAGTCTGCCTACGACACCAGTCATCAAATAAATGGCATCCCGTCTCTTCGGGTTCGTAGTTGTCACCGCATGTCACCAGCAAGATGCAATATTTAGCCACGAAATCGTCACCGAAAACTCCTTTGAGAAGTTTGATGGTCTGGGTGTCTTCTTTGGTGAACCTTCCGCCGAACCTGACTACGAGAAGAAAAGCGTGGTAACCGTCCGGGTTGGCCGATATCGCCTGCTGAACAGTGTCAATGACCTGTTTGAGAGCCTCCTCCTCGCTCATGTCCGTGTCTCCGACACCTGGTCCATCAACGACCTTGATGACCCGACCATTAACGTTTGAGTACTCTGACTGTGTGGTTTTGGTCACGGAATTCGCGTTGGGCATGGACTTGAAGGCCTTCCTCCTCAGGATCGTGTTTCCAGTAGCACTTTTGCCATTGCCCGTTTTACCGATAAGAAGGAGGTCAAGGTCACTGTTTTTTATTGGAGCTGACGACATTCTGTTGAAAGATGATTTTAAATATATTTATTCCGATTATTTTTTTCTCTCATATAGATCTAATGGTATTTTTCATATAAACACAATTTTTTATTTTCACACCAATATTGTTTTTTTTTAAATTTGTATTTATTTATTTATTTATTTTTTTGTTGATTTTGTTCACTTTTAAGACAACTTATGATTCGTTTTTTTTAAAACCTATCTTCAAAAACCAAAATACAAAAGAATAAATAGTATGTGTTATCCACTAGAAAAGTATTTACTTATGATATCTCATTTGCATTTTTATACTTGTTCACCAAGGCTGATTATATTATTGTGTCACAGAGTAGGTTCTTACGTTTAACAAACTGTAACTTGACTTAAATTTTCTTATGAACTATTATGTATGGTTAGTTTAAAGGCCTCAAATATTCGGAGTGTATAAATAAAAGCATGTCATTAAAATAAATAGTGAGGTATCCTAACAGCACTACTAGACGAATTGTTATTGACCGGGTTGGTTGAAATGGTGCCCTAGTAGGATTGCAAGAAGCTTAATTGACAGATGGTCCGAATACCTTTAAATTTTTACAAAACATTATTAATATACTGTATGTAGACACTTAAATGGACATGTCTGAATGGTCATGAATGACCTCTCCAATACTATCATTCTAGCACTAATACACAGGTCAGATTCAACATTGAGCATAATTTAATTCAGAATGTTAAAACCGTATCATCACATGCCATGAACGTCATATTGTTAAAACCCTGTCACAAGGTCATGAACGTCATATTGTTAAAGCCTGTCACAAGGCCATGAACGTCATATTCATATTGTTAAAACCCTGTCACAAGGTCATGAACGTCATATTGTTAAAGCCTGTCACAAGGCCATGAACGTCATATTGTTAAAGCCTGTCAAAAGGCCATGAACGTCATATTGTTAAAACCCTGTCACAAGGCCATGAACGTCATATTGTTAAAACCCTGTCACAAGGCTATGAACGTCATAATGTTAAAACCCTGTCACAAGGCTATGAACGTCATAATGTTAAAACCCTGTCACAATGCCATGAACGTCATATTGTTAAAACCCTGTCACAAGGCTATGAACGTCATAATGTTAAAACCCTGTCACAAGGTCATGAACGTCATATTGTTAAAGCCTGTCACAAGGTCATGAACGTCATATTGTTAAAACACTCACAAGGTCATGAACGTCATATTGTTAAAACCCTGTCACAAGGCCATGAACGTCATAATGTTAAAACCCTGTCACAAGGCTATGAACGTCATATTGTTAAAACCCTGTCACAAGGCCATGAACGTCATATTGTTAAACCCTGTCAAAAGGTCATGAACGTCATATTGTTAAAACCCTGTCACAAGGTCATGAACGTCATATTGTTAAAACCCTGTCACAAGGTCATGAACGTCATATTGTTAAAACCCTGTCATCACATGTCCTGAACGTCATATTTTCAGTGAAATCTGGACCCAACAGTCCTCACCATTTCTTTCTTTTGCTATGTTCTCCCTTTTTCTTTTCAGTTACCTGTCTTGCGCTTCTCGTTCAGTTTGATTTGTCTTACCTCGACCACACATTGCAAAAATGTTTACTTTATATGTGTCATTCTCGTTGATTGCTTTTCCCGTGGAATATGTTTCACCCATATATTCCTTGTTTTGTTGTGTTATCTTCAGGCTTACCATACTACATTAAATAACTTTATGTGTTCAAAACACTTCAAAAAGAATTGTTTCGTAAGCATTGCCTATTTATAATTGAGTTTCGATCTTTCTTCTTTCCAAATTACTTTTTTGTTTTTTTTTTGTGTTTTTTTTTTGCGGTCGAATAGTGTCTGTGTGTGTGGATAAGTATGTGGGTGGGTGCGTGTGTGTATGTGTGTGTTGGTATGCGTGTGTGTTTAGCAGACTCTTAATCTGAATTTGTCTCTATTTTTATCAAGATAAGAAGTAAGAGTGTCGTTGTGTTATCAGGTTTAGTTAGTAATAAAAGGTTTATATTATGGATGGTTTATGTCTACATATGTATAAATAAAATGTAGCTAGTCGTTTTCAACAAGTACGGGATAACTAAACAAATCAGTTTTTTTAAATTGAAATTGAAAGTAAATATTTTTGTTAACAACTCTAAATATCACTCAATACCTAGACCAAAATGGGTATTATATTAAACACCATTCACCATTTAAAAAAAAAAGAAAAGGTTTTCAAGACCTCAGAAGAGTGTGTTGAAATATTTTGTTAACAATAAATTTACAGCGCACCTGAGTTTATTGTCTAAGCGACATTAGTTATTTTTAACCGATTAAGCTCACTTATGATAGCCTAGTCATTTATTGTTTCTCAATTTAAAACGTATGCATGCTTTTTCATTACTAATTTGTTAATCGTTTTACAACCAATGCATTTATTATTTGTTTTAACGGAGTGATTGTACAAGCAGTAACGCAATCTTTTCATAGCAGAAAAGTTGGCAAGTGATGCGAGGTTCACAGGCCACGGCTATAAGGGTTCCTCACATTAACAAGCTGCTTTTGTTTTCTAGACTAGTGTTTGGTAATCATTCGAAGCCAGGTGGACTCAAAGATACCATTGGCCAAGGAAAAAAAAATATGCCTTCAGTGTGGTCGCTAGGGGGTGCGGTAGGAGCGGGCCGCCCCGAGTGACACCATCAGGGGGTTGACACCAGACTGTAAAACTCTATATATTCCAGGTATTTAGCACTGGAAAATTCGGAGGAGTTATATGGGTTAAATCATGAGGGGTCGACACTATGATCTATTGCCACAGGTGACACCAACCCTAATGACGCCTCTGCATGCCTTCACATGGATTCGAAGTGTGAACTATCGGTATGCAGCCGAATGCGCATGCCACTCGACCACGGTTCGCCACTTTACCAGTTCACTGCTGATTCAAAAGCGAGATTTTGTTATTTAATTTGTTTAACAAATTTACATGGTAACGAATTTATGTATTATGACAACATGTATCGGAATTACCAATGTCGTAAAATTATATGCGTTTAGATATTAACATTCCAGCTAGTAGTTGTTGAACAAGCGCGTAAAGCGTTCTTTATACTCCTTACGTGCAGTTGAAAATAATTATAATTGACGCTTTTAAACACCTCAAAACGAAGATAGTATTTATGGTAGGAAAATCCAATTGATAATCACAAAATGTATATTTTTTAATATCATTAAGTAATTTCATCTTAAATTCAAAGAAATACCAGATACTTTTTACAGCTATAAAACATAAATTTAAAAAATAGCAATAAGATCAAGAAATTTTAATCACATTATCAAACTCACCTCTTCTTCACAGCTCCAACGAGTGTGTCTCTAAAATAGGAGAAGACGCTGTTGGGTGTAGTTATGTCAACGGGGAATTCCCGTTGTGACTATTGCTTTTTCTCAGAAAAGAACGTTTTGCGTGTCCTCGGAAATTCCTCTTTCTGCCGAATGTGCTGTAAAATCGGGCATACCAAATTGATGTATACTGTTTAAAACAGCCGCAAGGTAACTATTTACCTAGACGCAACGTGTTTCGCGGTCTTATCTCGTTTTCCTGTTATAAAATATTTGAAATTTGTTTGAGCCCGTTGAATTCCCATTATTATTTTTTTAGATTACGTCTAAGACGATTTGATCAGAGATCCCAGTGTCTTAAGAATACATCGGTGCCCAGAGACAACAGCGCTGTAAGAATATGTCAAAGGTACAGGTAAGTAATTTTTTTTTTGAAATCCAAGACTAATATTACACAATTTTAAATCGTAATGGAAATTAGGTAAATTCAGAGTTGACATACCAACGTTACATGGACGCCATCTTTGCTGCTATACCACGTTACAATGAAATTTATACATTCAACAATTAAAATTCTAAAACTTAACCTTACCCTTATGCTAAATTCACAATTATAACTAAACCTACCCCCAACCCTAAATTAACAAATAAAAACGCAGAATTAATTGCTATATAAGCATCTTGGGAACGACTTGTTTGAATTAGCCGGAAAATGTGTTAACCTCGTCTTCATATTAATAGTAGACGTCTTAGTTATACCTTATATCAATCGTCTAAACATGCAGACATTCTTCATGGACAGGGAGAGTGTCTTCCTGTTTGTAGTGGAGTAGACAGATCTTGTTTTCTTGAGCTAATTTGTTATAAAATTCTTAAGAGAAATTTTTTAAAATAAATATTTATAAAAACTTTAGAACCACTGGTAGCGACTTAATCAGGGGAAGTTACCTCGTTGTTCACAACTAAAAATAGGATAGGGTGGCAGAAGGGGGTGGGGTAATGGTCTTTTTGGCCAAGTTCAACATTTTTACGACAGCAGCTGAAATCATGTCAGCGAACATCCTCGCTTCGCCCCTGCTAACAGTGTAAAGCAAGAAACTAGGGACGACTTAACCAAAACTATGTTTTATGACATTTATCTTCAGATAGCTTATCTATTAATAGGGATAATGCAACGCGATGGCTGTTCTCTATACTTTTAGTTTATATACAGTGTCTAAGCTATAATTGTGCGGTCAACAGGGAGGTAACACTAGTGTGTGAATATTTTCGGAATAAATGAAACGGGAAAAGACAATTAGATTTTTACATTTTTTTAAAATTTAGTATCTTATTTGAATCATATTAAATGGTAATATGACACTAAATACCAATTAAAAATTGGCAAACTACATATCAAAATGAAAATTACTTCACATACAAATTTTATTTGAAATGTCGAATAATAAAAAATATTTTTGACAGTTAATGATTGTTTATTGAATAAATTAGAAATTATTTTTAAAAAAAAACAAACAAATTATTTGTATTATTTCGTTAATACTTTTGTTGCAGAAATAATATTACTTACAGAAATTACTTACCAAGAAAATAGAGGAGCTTTTGAATATGTTGACATAATGCATTAAATTTGAAAAGCTATCAATTAAAACTTAAAGTAATTCTAAATTTACTCCAGTCCAATAGTGTTGATATCGATTAATGACAGGACCCTGATAAGACGATTACGTATCACATAACCAGGCATGTCCAAATGTATGTACAAAATTGGACCGTAGCACTTCAGGAAGATAAGATGTTATTTGTAAATCTTTGACATCACAACAACTTGAGAATTATTTGAGAGTTCGTTAATGCATGATAGGCGCACTAAAGCGGTATTTTTAAATTAAAATTTTATTCTAGTTGCCCTCCTGCATTTCATATATATATATATATATATATATTGTATAATTTTAAATATAGGAAACAAACTTACATTCTTAAATGTTACTGCAAAAAGGTTGCAGTCTACTATTAAAAAAAATATATGTTATAGTTCGTAATAGAAGGTCAGTGAATATAAGTTTTAAATTCTACTGTTTGAAGGTCGTTACAAGTTTGGTTTGCTCTTGTCAAATGTTTCACATTAAGAAATGTTTGAACTTAAATATATTTTTTTGTGCTTTATTTATTATATTATTTGCATGTTTTTGTTTCACAGAATTGATTACAGCAGTACGATGAGTTACGAACTAAAAGCTCAAGCGGACATTGATCTGTTGTTGATTGGTAAAACGGGTAACGGGAAAAGTGCCCTTGGAAACTCTATCTTAAACCGCAAAGCTTTTGAGAGCAAATGCAGCACCACGTCTGTGACAAAAGATGTCGCTTACGAGTTTGGGGAGCACGAAGGGCTAGTAATCAAAGTTGTCGATGGACCTGGTGTAGGTGATACACGGCTGGACAATGAGAAAGCCATTAAGCTCGTGATGGATGCTATGCAGTACGCCATATCCGCCAACCCAAGGGGTTTTCATGCTTTCCTCCTGGTTGTTAAATTCGGCGGGAGATTCACTGCTGAAGACAAGGACACCATCGGATTTCTAAAGAAAATCTTCGGTGAAAGCTTCATTAAGAATTTTTGTATTCTCGTCATGACTTGTGGAGACAATTTTGAAAAAGAGAGCAAAGAGTCCGGTCAGAGCTTTGAGCAGTGGTGTGCCGAGCAAGATGGAGTCTTCCGAGATCTTTTGAGCGAGTGCGGCAGAAGAATTATTTTGTTTGACAATAGAACCAAAGATGAGCACAAGAGGGTGCAACAAGTGTCAAAGCTCATCAAAATGGTTCAACATCTGAGTTCGACAGGACATCGCTACAAGGACGAAAATTTCGAAAAAGCGAAGGTAGCACGGGAAAGAATAATGATTGAGGCCAAGAAACCGATGATAAAAGAAGAAACCATGCAAGAAACAAGTCTCATTCTACATAGGTTGCAGGTTGTTCAGAACACAATCGAACCAGAAGACAGGATCGTACACCTTGACGAGTTATTCATCAAGGCCGAAATGCTGTATGACACGATCTCAGGACAGGACAAAGGAACCGGTGCACTCCATGACCTAGTTCAGACAGTCAAGTCGTTACAAAACACAATTCTCGATGAAATCAAATTCTCGGAGCGTATAAAGTCGGAGAAGGATAAGATGAAGAAACAAGCAGAGGAGAGAGATAGACAGTTTAATGAGGAGTTAGAGCGACAAAGAAAAGATTATGAAAAGCGGATTAAAGAAGAGCGGATGGAGGAGGAACGACGGCAAGAGATGCAGCGACAACAGGAGCAACGTGTTAGAGAACTTCAAGAGAGAAGAAGAAAAGAAAGAGAACGAGAAGAACAAAAATTGTTTCAGGAGATGGAAAGAGAGAGGGAGAAGCAGCGGAGAGAATACGAAGAACTGGATAGAAGATATAAAGCTGTTAAAGCTGAAAATGATAAAGGATTTTTCACTAAAATTTTTGAAGCGGTTACGTGGCCTTTTAGGAAGCTTTTTGGCTTTGATTAAACAATTAAAATAAATTGAAAGCAATGGACTTGAATATAAAATATACGGATAATTATTATTTTGCTAACTTATCTTATTTTCTTTTAATTAAAGATCACGAAAATAATGGTGAATATTACAATTTCTATGACTAATCGGTGATTCAAACTGACAGCATTAACTTCGATAAGTACACGGCAAAATTACCACATTCTAGAACAATTGATCTCCGTATAAGTCTTTATTAGATTTTGGTGGCTACGCAGTTGAGCCGTAAAAGTAGAAGAAAGTTCCTAAATCTGTGCATCTCTGTATGGACGCATAGACAAATTTGAGGCCATGTGCTCCATAATATGGAAGGCAGGAAGGTGTGGCAGGAGAGTCTACAGGCAATTCAAAACCTATGACAAAGTCCAACAATTGGAGATGTCTCAAACCTATGATATAGTCCAACAATTGGAGATGTCTCAAACCTATGATATAGTCCAACAATTGGAGAAGTCTCAAACCTATGACATAGTCCAACAATTGGAGAAGTCTCAAACCTATGACATGGTCCAACAATTGGAGAAGTCTCAAACCTATGATATAGTCCAACAATTGGAGATGTCTCAAACCTATGACATAGTCCAACAATTGGAGAAGTCTTTCAATGTTTTAGTTAATTCATTTAAACAGGAATATTTTTTTTACTGAAGACCCCAGTAGGAACATGGGCCATCTAATTAAGTCAACATTTTTGCTGCTTTGGAAGTAAGAGTTGCATCGACAATGCCTTAACCCCATATATATCACCAAAACTTTTGCCATTCATTTCTCCACAACGTGTCTGTCAGTCTAGGCCAAAAGAATGTCTTCACCTGCCCCCTCTGGCAGTCCTTTGATTGGACCATTTATCCCATAACTTGTTTCTAAATTTGTATGCCAACTATAAATGTGCCTTAGCTGGTATGTCTTGGAATGGTGTGATCGCTTTGCAGAGTATCTACTCTTTATTGCCCCTTACATTTTACTTGGAAGCTTAAAGTTTAGAATCAAAGCTAGTAAAAGCAGCTGTTACTAATATAAATGGAAGATGTATTGCAAAGAAAAATAAATCAAAATCGTGGATAAACATGCTCAAGAATTTATTATATTCAATGTGTTAATTATATTTTGATTTGAAATATGTGAGAAATAATTATAGTAATTATAGGTTTTTATTCACTTTTATAAATATGTCAAATTTGGTATTGTGGGGATTTCGACTTTTGGATTTTTACTCTAAATTACACATAAACATCGGCTTACTTCCAATAATATTTTCTTAATAAATAAAACAAAAATAGACCAGTAGAAAAAAAATCGGAAACATATATTTTTAAAAATCAAATGTAATATAAAAATTGTGATAAAATTGTTCCAATGGTATGTGTACTAATTAGTATGAAGAAATGCTTTTTTAACAATAAATAAAGAAATTTTAAAAAATAATGCTGTTTCTTTTTTTAAAAGAATTTAGCAAAAGGATGTGAAACACAAAACAGTAAATATTTTTTTTTTAAACTGAGCGCATCAGAATTTTCTGCCTCATGAAAAAGTCTCCTTAAAATTAAATTTAAATAAGATATATGACATAAATAACAGAGAATTGTATATAAATAGACGCCTATTAAACTTTAATAATAACACAGAGGTACTGTTACATTCTAGAAAGTAGGCAACTTCCTCACTATCTTAATAAACATATTTTGTGTGTGACTTAACCGTTTCTGAAAAAAAAACACTAAAAAACCATACCTTTACACAAAAAACAACAACACCTTCCTACCTACTCCAAACAACTGCCTTTAAACAAAAATGAAGAGAAACAAAATACATTGTTGCATTTTGGGTGGACGTGTAAAATGCAGCTCCAAATAGTTACCTAACACTAGTTACGTGGCAGGGTATTGCGTGGGACCGTAATAGACTTGGCCTGTGGACGCTGCGACACTTGCTAATATACCGACATTGTCTGTGGACGCAATAATCTCTGTATAAAAAGTTCGGGTGTATATAGATAAGACAAAACAAAACTGCTTGGTGCAAACGATGTTAAAATTAAAAGCATTATCGTCAAATATCTCGATCTACAGTAATAAGTAAAAAACATGTTTTTCTATTACACTAATAACTGTGCTTTACCGATTTTATTATGTTGTTGTCTTTTGCTATCGTTTTGTCACGGAAATTATAGGCGCGTTTATGTTTTGGGTAGAAATTATTTTACAAAAGGGGATAATTTATTTATATTGTGTATTTATTATTGGTCCTATTTTGGCTGAGTGTATATGAATTGGCTCTGTTTCCGTACTTTTGTGTTTTGCTACATTATCAAATTTTTAAATTATTTTTTTCTAATCCGCTGAATTAAGATATAAATAAAATAATTCTTAGGTTACATAACACAATACTTAGATTAGAAAACTTGAATCTATTTTTAAATGAAATCATTAAAATTCACCGGCAGTCTGCAATATATATGAATTCCTTTAAGCAAACACGGTGGCGTAGCTAGGTTCATGTGCGCCCGGGGACATGACACAAAATCTGCACTCCTTGTTGGACCGAAAGACTATCGTGGCTCATTGAGCTCCCAAAGAAACATTTTAAATTCTACGGTCAAAATGGTTCATTTTCGAAGCATCTGCTATTTTAATCAAGATTACATACTTATACTTCGCTATACGATTATAAACAATTTATTTGAAAAAGATTTCTCTACTAATTTTACATGACTCGAATAGACACAGTCTAAAATAAATTGATCCTCCTTGAATTGAATGTTGCAAACTCGTCAATGACATTGTCAAAATTAATATTCTCAAGTGTAAGGAATGCAGGATCACCCAGACAATCTTGTCCCATTGAAGCATGTAAATAGGATGAAATAAGCTTCAGTTTGCTGAAAGAACTGTTCACAGCTTTCAGTTGAAACAGCGTTACATGTATTTAAAGTGAAATGCGCAGATTCGTAAATACTTAATGACTATATGAAACAAAACCAAGAAGTTCCAAAGTATTCCCGGTAGAGCTTCAGTCCGGGTACTGTACAGCAATTTTCAGTCTCCGATTTCTGTGCACAATTCGTGACCATTGACGTCATTGTCGTAAAAATTATCAAAATCTAAGCTATTTTAACGAACATTATTCACTTTTGTATCAGCAAGAACAGTTTGACTTCTAGTAAAAATCCAAATTTATTGTTTATGTTTTTTAGACTTAAAATCATATTGATATCTCCTGTTGGAGTCTATCAATTACGCCGTTCAAATCACGTGCACTTTCTTCTTCTGCAGAAAGTTCTGCATATCTTTTTAATTCTCCAGGCATCCTCAGATGTCGTCTAATCCTTCTGTCAACCTCTATTCCCCAAGTTGTGCATCGTCTTTTTCATTGTCTATAGCAAATTATCACGAATGTTGACAATTTCTTGCTCAAACGATTCAACATCAGATGATGCTTCTTTGAAATTATACAGTAGTCTGCAACCTTTTCTGGACACTTTCAATTTTCTCAAGTATGATGTTCCAGAAATGTAACAAAACTAGGAAGTGAAAGTTAAATATACCTACCAGCAAAGCTTCTGCATCACATCTGGTGTCAGGCGTCATATTTGTATGTTCTGATAGGGACCTGCTCATCTACTCGTCCATAAATTGCTTTTACAGTTTCAGATCGTGCAGTCAACGTGTTTTTTAATATACTTTCAACTGTTCCGAAAACGTGATAATAACTTGCTCCTTTCTAACTCCTGCTCAGTTTAAGCAGTGGTTGTCACAGTTGATAAAAAATACTGTTATTTCTAGCACATATTCGCTGTTGAAGGCCGGAAATATAGTCCAGACAATTCAGCAGCTTTGTCATAACATTAAGACCCACAGTAGTCTAGTTGTGTGCTATTAGATTGCAGTTTCTTTATGATAACTTTTTCAAGGTTTGCTGAATCTTTGGAATGTATTTTTTCAAAATCTAAAAGTGGTTCTTTGATAGTTATTTTTTTAGTATGAAAATCAACATCCACAAAACTGATGACTTAAGAAAGCTTCTCCCGGTGTCCTATATTGAATGTTGAGTCAAGTAAAATGCCGTTGTCCTTTTTTTTTTAGGATTTCCCTCAAAAGCTGTTTCCTTACAGTCGATGTAAGTAGGTGTATAAATTCATTTTGAATTTCCTGTGGTAAATTAGATACTGAACCTGGATTTTCTCGGGCATTTTGTGTTTTTTTTTTAGCAGTGGATCCTACTAAGCAACAAGTTTTATCACAGAGAGACAGAAAAGAGAGGCGGTGCCTGTTGTTTCATAGAAAGGAACCCAGCTTGCTTTGACATACCGTTACAAGCCCGTGAGAGGAGAGACCTTCCCTCCCACCCAACTTTACTCCCTCCACAGTGGGATTGGGGGAGAAAATCCACTTTCACAAAGTTGCAAAGGGTAAAAATATATTAAAAGCATTCTGAGACAGTTTGGAGTACTCCAAAATTTCATTAAGCCCACTTTCTGATGCAACATTATTCAAAGTGATATTGCTAGGCAGTTGAATGAATTGGTTTAAATACTATGTTATTAATTTCATTTGATGAGTCAATTTGTGCAAGATTAGGACTGGAAAACCCCAGATAAAAATCAAAATAGAAGAGTTAAAATTGGCTCTGCATTGATTGAATATAACCAGAAATCAAAATAATCAACATTTGTTTATTTATTTCCGCCTTTTCTGGTTGTTTGGTGATTTCGTACAATTGATCAAATATCTCAAAGTTACTTTGAAATAATCTTCTTTTCCAAAGATCAAGCTTTGTCGTAAAAGCAGACACTTTGTCACTGAGAGTAATATAATGTGCCTGCTTTCTTTGCCAAGTTGAATAAAGTTTATTAAAATCTTCAAAAATTTCAGCCACATAAGCCAGAACGTTAGCCAATAAGCCATGGTTCAACTGATCAACAAGCTGTGAGTTTTTTCTACAAGAAACACTCTACTTCATCACCTATTTCAAACAGTCTGATAACCAGTGAACTTCAGTAAACACGAGTAGCTGTTAATGTTCAAGATTCATATTTGAGTCTTGACAAAATTTAAAAACGTGTATGGCCTGATCAAAAATATATTTTAAGTCTGCGTTAATTCTTTTACTTGTTGGTCTTTCTCAATGAATCAAACAGTTCGTAAATTTCATGCTTTGCTCACGGACTACCTGGCACAACTTCGAGGACCTCAAGTGGTCCGCGGACAACAGGTTGACAACCATTTTTTAAGCCGTTCCTTTTTCTAATCATTGTTACTTGGGTTGCTTTAGTGTCGACTCTGTCTGTACTATTAATATAATCGCATTTGTCTCTTACTGCTCACCCTAGTTTCCCAGCAACTCACAGTTTTTTTTTTAATTAAAAAAAACGCCATCAGCAATCCTACATTTTGGATGTGTCATTTATTTATGAGTAAAATGGCGCCCATAAACGCTCAATGGGGGCGCCAAGATCATGCTTGCCATCTGGTTTGTAATAAAGATATTTTCGTAGCTCCAAAAAATCAATCTTACAAACGTATATGGGACACATTAGTTAACTTTAAAATTTAATACCCATTTTTGGCGCCCCCTAACATATGTCCCCCCTGCCCCCCTCGCTACGCCACTGAGCAAACATTTGCCGCTTCAACTTTTGCGTATTCTTCGCTATGTAACAAGTATTATAATTGCCCTAAACAATTCAAATGTCAAATATGTATAGTTATATATGTAAATGTTAAAATAATGACTAAAACTAAAACAGTTATTTCAATTACATAGCATCATTTTAATAAGATTATTGATTACGAAAATAATATTATAGTCGCTAGCCAGCTGATGATGCTTTGCGTGTAGCCTGTGACACGCGTGGAATAGGTTCGCCATGCTTGTGTAGTCAAACCCATATTTTGTAAATTTTGAAAAGCACAAGTAATAGTTACTTAAAAGATGAAAAGCTATGACTTTAATTGACAGAAATTGGACACTTGAAAACTAACATTTTTGTTTTTTATGAAAAACATTTTAGTTCGCTTATTTTTTTATGACTTAAGCTCAGATCCTCTATAAACATTCAGTGCTGTTTTCATTTAAATAAAATATATCCTTGGTTATTTCTACCAAAACTTTTCTTGCTTAAATTGATAAAATTGTCAATCTGAGTAATTTTTATTTTGAAATAGGAGATTGATAAAGAAAGTTGTATAAAAATATACATATTTAACAAGATATGTATACAAAATATATATACAATGTCATTATTTATAACGAGAACGAATTTTCCCCACAACAGATAAAAAAACTCACTAAATTGTCCTCTAAGCTACGAAAGTTTATGACAACACAGGACATACTGACAAACAGGACAGATTAATACACAACTAAAACACAGCTCCGTCGTCAGGCTGGATATAATAGTGAGACGTATAGTGATAAATGGAACTTACTAGCACCTTTACCGGATGACTTTCTTATCGCATCATTCAAATCTAATTAGGACATTGGGCAACTGGTTAGGTACGACAAAGACACCTAGAACTTTTGAAAGACTTAGAGACCTACTCTGCCTTAATAAACTCCTGCTGCATGTTAACACAAGTGCTTAATATCAATTTTGCTTAAAGAACCCAGAAACTGCCCAGAGGTTTCAACACAAGTGAGCAGGCTTAAGTCTATCCACGATGGGAAAATATCACTGTCTAACACCAATAGAAAGATGCCAACTGTCGATGCAGCGGCAGCAATGTCACCACAATCTGCCCCTAGATATAGGTCATGATCAGTACCTTGTATTTCAGGATCTTTTGTCTGCTATGCATGCAACAAAACGGGACACAAAGTCCAAGCCTGTCCATTTAATAAACCTAGAACCACACCAATAGACAAAGCCACACACTCTCGGCAGTTTACTTCCAACAATCATTCTCCACAAATGCAGGCAGGACATCATTACCAAGGGAATAAAGACAGTTACAACAAATACAACAATCACAAACAAGGAAGTCCACAAAAAAGGCAAACTCGGCAATTCTGACTTCAAGATATAAACAACGAATGCGTTCAACAATGTAACGCTTGCAAACTCAACGTCACTACAGCTAATATGCCTATACCATGTAGGAAAAATACATTAGACAACGTCGAAACAAAGGACAGTATTCGCAATAAATCTGTAGGAAAATTACAATTTAGTGAGGGCTTATTGTTTTGTAAAGAAGTGACAGTCTTATGAGATAGTGGATGTAGTATTAGAGGTTGTAGAAAATAGTTAGAGCCTCATAATAATTATTCACCAGAGAAGTTTGCCTTAAAACTAATTGACGGCACAGTCCGGCAATTCCCTACCGCACACGTGCATATAAAGACGCGGTATCTAACGGGAACGTTTCTCGCCGCTTTGTTTGAAAACCCGGTAGCTGACGTATTCGTAGGGAACGTTGGAGACGCTACCCCCTCGTGTTTACCCGCAGGTGCGGTAACGCGTGGCTCAGTGAAGAGGGCAAACAAAGAAAAGCCTTTGATGCCGCCCTACCGAACAATGGACACGGTCAGTACTGACCTTTGCCAGGATCAGTTAAATGACCCTGACCAACAACACTTGTGGGATAACGCCAAATCGGGAACACAACAGCTAACAAAGACAGGAGCTGTAACATTTGTAGTAAGGAATGGTCTTTTGTACAGAGTGTTCACTTACCATTCAGACCACTCTAAAGTAGATGGCAAACTTGTCATACCTTCAAACAGAAGACGAATAATCTTAGAAACGGCTCATTCCTCCCTTCTAGCTGGGCACATGTCAATTCGTCGAACTAGATATAGAGTTTATTCTGAATTTTTTTTGGCCGCATGTAGACAAAGACATTAAGGCATACGTTAAATCTTGCCCTACATGCTAAAAAGCTAGACCGACAAGCCGTGTTCGTAGAATAGAGTTAGGAACAATGGATGTTGTAGGTACACCATTCACCAAAGTAGCGGTAGACATTCTGGGATCACTTCCGATGACGGACAGGAAAAATAGGTATATTTTAAATCTAGTAGACACAGCTACAAGATGGCCAGAGGCTATAGCTTTGAAAAATATATCGACGGAAGACGTTCAAGAGGGCTTATTCAATATATTTTTCAGAATAGGGTTCACCCACACTATACTGTCTGACAACGGTCCACAGTTCAAATCAGACATATATCATCAGGTTTGGAGATTTTGTAATATCAAAGCAACAAAGTCGTCGATATACCATTCCCTATCTAACGGTATGATAGAACGATTTAACGGGACATTCAAATCGATCCTTAGGAAAGTGGCAGAAAACGAAGCTGATAAATGGGATATATTTATTTCTGCTGCACTATTTGCTTACCGTGAAATCCCAAATGAAACAACCTGGTCAACCGGTGTATTTTTTACCATATGAGCTGGTATTTGGTAGGAAAGTACGAGGTCCGATGTCAATTTTAAAAAGCATTTTTATTAATAAGGACATAGATTACATGCATAAACCGGTGTATGAATACCTGATAGATCTGAAAAATAGGTTAAAATCTGTAACGGAAACAGCTATAGCTAGTGGAAAATTAAAGACTCATCATGCAAAACTGTACTATGACCGAAATACTAAAAACATAGACATACAACAAGGTGATCATGTACTAATATTACCCCCCCCCCAAAAATAAATGCAACAAAATGATGCTGCAATGTGAAGGTCCTTTTTGGTAAATAGGAAATTATCAAAATTTATGTCCGAATGAGAAAGGGGAAATCCCTGAAAACTTACCACGTCCACGTCAATAGACTGTCGAAGTTCCATGAAAGAGAACCTAACCCCCCCCCCCCNTAGAAAGAAAGACAAGAGTATGTTGCATTGGTTTTGGCACTTTTCTATATAGAATATTATCAAAATTTAATGTCCGAGTGAGAGGGAAAATCCGTGAAAACATACAACGTAAATAGACTGTGGAAGTTCCATGAACGAGAAACTAACCCCCCGCCTACAGCTACAGCGCGGAAAGAAGTAACTCATATTTTGCATGGGTCTCTTGCATCAATCATTAACGAAAAAGATGACTATGATAACAAATGTGATGCTGAAATAACCAAAGTGCCAATGCTGGATTTACATAAAGAGTCAGTCAACAACATAAGCATTAACCAACATTTAACACAAAGGCAGATAACCCAACGAAAGAGTCTATTTTTCAGAGTTTACCTCAGTTATCTCCGCGATTCCTGAAAAAACTAATCTAGGACATCACACCATAGAATTAACATCCGACACACCTATCACCCTTAAGCCCTATGCCATGCCGTACAGGCTACAAAATGTGCTAGCAGAGGAAATACAACAAATGTTAGAATTAGACATCATTGAGGAGTCTAACTCATCTTATGCAGCACCTGTAATTCTAGTTAAGAAAAAAGATGGGACAATTAGAACGTGTTTTGATTACAGGAGATTAAATTCAGTTACTAAATTTGTTGCTGAAGTCAATCCAGATCGGGAAGTGATGATGTCAAAACTTCACAATGGTAAGTATTTTAGTAAACTGGATCTAACTAAGGGGTATTGGCAAATATCTTTAGATGATAGAAGCAAAGAAACTGCTTTTAGAGTGCCATCAGGTTTATATCAAATTGAGTACATGCCGTTTGGCCTTGCAACGGCCCCACTTACTTTCAACAAGATACTTAGGAAACTTTTTCAGGGCATGAAAAAACATTATTACATATTTTGATAACATTTGCTTTGCATTTTCTCCAGCAAATGGGAGGAACATTTAAACGAGTTGAGAGGAGTTTTTCTCCGGCTAAAAGAGTCAGGGTTCACAGTCACAGTCAAACCATCCAAATTAAAGTTAGGTTACTCAAGCAATAGTTTTCTTGGACACGTCGTTGGATATTGCACTTTAAAACCGGACCCTAATAATGTTGAAAAGATATTAAAATTAGAGCAGCCTAAAACAAAAATAACAGGTCCGTAGCCTATTAGGTTTTGTTTCATATTACAGTTAGTTTATTCCCGGGTTTTCCCACAGCACACCTTACCAATTGAACAAGAAAGGGTAAGTCAAATAAAATAGTGTGGACTGTTGAGTGTGACAGTGCATAGAGGACAATACAAACTCTCCTTTCCAGTTTCCCCATTCTTATGCTGCCTAATGTTAATCTGCCATTTGTTGTTAGTACAGATGCGTCTACAACAGGAATAGGTGCGTGTCTAATGCAGGAGAGGCGAGGGATCCTCCACCCGGTAAAGTATATTAGCCGGAAATTACTGGATCGTGAGACCAGATACTCTACAATTGAAAAAGAGTGTTTGGCTATTGTATGGGCAGTTAAAAAACTATCTAGATATCTCTTAGGGTCCAAATTCCAATCGCAGTGTGATCACAAATATCTTAGTTACCTAAAACATCAAACTTCGCCAACCCTAGAATTTGTAGATGGTCACTAGCCCTCCAAGAGTTCATCTTTGATATTAACTATATCAAAAGTACAGAAAATGTAGCTGATTTCCTAACCAGAGGTCTTGATTAATACAAATTTATTATCATTTAAGCAAAGACATTTTATAAATAAAATCATGTTGTCAGCTAATTAAAATGTCAATTTTTGCTCAGTTAGCATGTGTCTTTTTTTAACTTAAATATGGTTATAACACAGAGTTATAATGTAATATAAGTATGATGCATATGTAGGATGTATTATTGATCACATGATAGTTTATTTTGATTAAGTTGTTCTCTATTTTCGAATTGAAAGTGCTAATTATGTGTTTGTTTATTTCTCGTTCCAGAGTCAAATATATTATGAATTTTATATGTATGTAGCTTCGATTGTTATGTGTTGCATATAATGACATATATTTCTTATACTTGGTTAATGATTGCATTCATACATATGTTTTTCCATTGATAATTAAGATTAGATGTTATCTTTGATTGCTATACAATGTTTCTCATGTTCTTATTTTTAGACAGTATTTTGTTGTTTTAATTTGATGATCAAACATATTATGATTCATTCTTTGACTTAAATGATACTTATGAGCATATGATGCTAAAACTAATTGAATTTTTTTTTAAAACTTTGATAATGAAAAGTCTGTTATTGACTTGTTCTTTTTTTTTCTCATGTCAGATAAGAATACATAATGTTGTGAATTGTTAAGTTAATTAAGACTTGATGTTAATAAAGAGTTATGATGTTAAAGTGTGTAATGATTGCCTATTTGGATTAGATATACATGATATCATTGATGTACAGTTTGCCTTCATATTTTATGACTTAGATGTTTCATATTATCAATTGTGACTTTTATTGGTAATATTGGGGCTTTGATCTATTTGAACTTAGATTAATTTAGATTGTCATGCCCATGTAATTGAGATTTAGATAATACTATTGGAATTTGATTGTAACTATTTTTTTTTAAATTCTTTTATTTTTTTTTTTTTTTGCAAATTTTACTGTTAGGTGTGACAATACAAGTATTGTCAAAGAGTAAGACGGGGGAGTGTTATGTTCCTCCTCACAGATTTGAGAACCTGTCATAATTTTGAACCGTTGAGGGTAGGGGTAGGTCCATCAACGCAACAGGGACGCTTTCCTTGAGATGGACAAAGAGTCAAGTTGGACTATGGAAAATTTCATATACAGTGGAACCCCTACAGACGAAAGCTTATTGTTACGAAAAAATTCAGGGTACGAAAGGTTTTTCGAAGATTTTTAAGCCCCAAAACACGAAAAAAAAAAATCAGGTTACAAAAAATTTTATAAAAAAGGAACAAAAAAAAAAATCAATTTTAAGTTTTATGTTACCGTTAAGTGTTAAAGTAATTTTTTCTTTCATTTTATAGTTTTCTATACGTAATGTGAAGTGTTAATTATTTCTGCCATTTTTTAACTCGTCAAGTTTTATGTGTTAAGTGTGTAAATTACTTGACGTAGTCTGTCATTTTTTACGTTTTATGCCTTATGCCACCCTCCTCTCCCGCGACTTCGTTATCAGACATCGTCTCACTCAAAAGGTAAGTTTCATTTTTTTGTTTATTAACTCTAACCTTTTTTTCAGGGTATCAATTCTTAATTTAGGTATGTACGTACAGGTAGCAATACACCTTCACTGAACCGTAACTTGTATACAGTAGTAAAGAAAATGGATCATTTTCAGAAAATGGATCATTTTCTTAGGGCTTGGAGGGGATAACTAGGCTAAAACTACATTATTTAATAATCTCATGGTGGTTTCTGGAATGGATTAGGGTGTTTTTAACAGTTGGGTTAATTATTGAATGATAGAAATGGCTGCATTGTATGTTTATTACTACTGTTTAGCGTGTTAATGAAAATAGGTGACTTTTTGTAAGGCCTGGAACGGATTAGGCTATTTACATGTAAAACGTCACCCAGGATACGACTAAATCAGGATACGAAACCGCATCCCGAACGGATTAATTTCATATCCTGGGGCACCACTGTAATTAGTAATAGGTTAGCACGTGGAAGTGGGCCGAACGTTCTCGAAGGCATGCATGTCAGCGCGTGATAAACAGTTGCTACACACCAACTGACCAATCAAATTAGAACGTTCCACTAACCCACGCTTCGCCATGGGTCCTTAAATACTTGACCCAAACCTTTCAGCAGTTTTTTTTCTCTCTCTCTCAGAAGATTCGCAGTGCACCAGGTCCGAGGTTGACTGGTGAATACCAGAGTTTGAGCCTAGCTGAAAGTTTGTTTCAGGTTTAAGTAGTTGGAATTAGAATAGTCCAAATGTATTGTGTATATTGTTAGGGTAAAATGCTTATTATTCTTTATATTTATANTGATTTCTACGGGTCGCGAGTTCAAAGGTCAGGATTTTGAACCCCGGCCTGTGTTATATATATATATATATATTAAGATAGTTAGTTAAGGCTTGTTCCATGTCCATATTATTGCTTTCAGCTAGTACTTGTGGGCTAGACCACAAGACTACTAAGTTAACATAGTAGAAGGAGAAGGGCAGACCATTGCCAAGAAGACGTTCTGGTGTTGCGAGAAAGGGACGAGGTGGCCTTGCTCCACACTTGAGAACCATTGCTGAGACGGTCATCGCTGTTACCAACCCTAGCTGTCACACAGCAAACGCTGACCGAGCAGGAGATAGGGCGCTACGACTGACTGACCGCGAAAGCGATTATGGTTGGCTTACCAGAGCATAAAAGTCCAGCCAGTCTCTCTTTAGCTACGCCCATCCCATGAAGGACTAGATTCTTGTCAGGTTAGTGGCCGTTGTTCTCCAATTCTCGGCTCCATAAAGCAGCACATGTTTCACCATAGCGTTAAAATTCCTTACTTTTAACTTACTGTCTAAATTTTTGGAGACCTTTAAATTTCTGAGTTTTTTTTTTACTCACCCTGCTATTCTTTTCTTTGGTGGGAATATTGCAGCCAATTAGAAGGTCATTATCAGCTGGTTGAATATCTGGTGGATTTTTTGGTTCCGGCTTGTTTAAAACCTCTTCAAAGTATTGCTTTCAGCTGCGTCTCTGTTGCACTTCACTTGAAAGAACGTTTCCCTTTTTAATGGATCACTGGTCTTTCTACCTTGCTAAATTTTCTTTGGTTGTAGTTTAAATATCATTACGACAAACAAAATTTATGTTAAATACTACAGGTAATAAAAGATAGATTTTTTAAAATTACATTGTAATGTTGTAGCCTAATTGTTGGTGA
This sequence comes from Radix auricularia, assembly GCA_002072015.1. Classification (NCBI taxonomy): domain Eukaryota; kingdom Metazoa; phylum Mollusca; class Gastropoda; family Lymnaeidae; genus Radix; species Radix auricularia. Next base: position 390,613 of record MUZC01003782.1, read on the forward strand.
CCCTGTGTTTTTGTATCCGGACACATGTGTATCCTCCAGTGCCCCCCCCCCCCAAACAATATCAATCCATTTGGTGTTAAAATTGTTTTTTGCGTTTCTAAGAAGATGGGCTAGTTATTATTTTAGCCAATTATTTTTTTTTCAAATAAATGTGTGTCTTATTTAATAATGATAAGTGAGGTTTGACACAATCTGTAATACTAAAATTTCTTGCAGTGGGACAGTGGCGTAGCTAGAGCTTTTGCCGCCCGGGGCGGTCTCCGATTTGTCGCCCTTTTAGGGGAGTCCACAAATGACGTCACACATGTGGGGGGAGAGGGTGTCACACATTAGAAGTCACATCAAAACGCGCAAATTTAAACAAATGTTCCACTTAAATATATGATTACCGAATGGTTTCACTCGTGTTACAATATTAGAGTGCAGCCTTATACTAAAAAAAATCATGTTAAGCCTGGTACCTATTGGAATTCAGGACGTGTTAGCGCATTTTCGTATTATGTATCAGTACTTATGTTAGATATCAGAATTATGTAGTTATCAGTAATTGTGTTTAGATTTTAGACATAGTTTTATAAATTTTCTTGTGTAATGAATATACCTGACATTTTTTTATTTAAAAGTCATTTCTTTACATTTAAAAAAAATTATTATTTTCTCTTTAATCCAACTACAAGTCACCACAAATGATGACGTAAAACTCTCTAAACTTTTACACATATTCTAATGACGTCAACTAAAAAAAACAACTAATTATTTTGCACCCTTTCGCACCACTCTTCAATGCTTGAAGAATTGTGCAGTCGACTTCCGGCAATGGCGGCCGTTCCCTGCGCTAGTGTTACCTTTCGATTCAAAATATTTTTTGGTAGTTTTAACGGGGTTTTTAAACGGATCGAGTAACTGAGTGTTGATGCACAAATGGCAGGTCAGGACACACAAAAAACATATATACATCATGGGTCTAGGACTTATGGATGCTGTGATCAAGGGTGATGACAGACGGACGGACAAAACGGGTGCAATAGCGATTTTGACATCTCGAAAATGCGCTAAAAATTTAAATGACAAAAAATTGATTTGAAAATGCTCATTTTCAAATAGGATTGTATGTGTGGGGGATCTTTGTGATGTCACAATGAAGAAGGGGTGTAAGTTTTTGTGACGACGTGTGACCAAGGGGGGCAGGGGGGGAATTATCAGCCAAAATCGCGTGACGTCATTTCATGACTGCCACTTAAGTCAATCGTATGATGGTTTATATAAATTAATAAACATTAATAAATGATTGTAATTGAAAGGAAGTACACTGTAAAAGTAAAAGGTGTGGGGCATGTTAACCATTCCATGCCATATTTCTCATAAAAGAGGCCGAATAAGATGCTTTTGTTAAAGGCCACAAGAAAGGTTTTGAGATCGCAGAAAAAAAATTATTTCTCAAATTTACATCCATAAATTATTAACAATTAATATTCTTTTATTTTGTTATTTATAAAAATATGATATCATTTATAAACAAATAAATTGTATGCATCAGTATATAAACATATTTTTACATTGACTTACCTTACTTTCAAAATAGTAAAAAGTGTATTATGTTATCAAATTTAAATTATTTGTAATGTCTTGTTCAATCTTTAGACAATATTGTAAGATTTTGTAGTCTTAAATCACTCATTGTGGAACGAATTTCTTTTTATTAACTGCAGTTTGGAGAAGCTCCTTTCACAACTAGATACACTGATAGCAATAGAAGACATTCTTAGCAAAATTATAATGTTGGGTAAAGAATTTTACAATCTATACTATTAAATATATTTTAATAGATCAAGGGGGCGTTCCCCCCTTAAAACATTTTCTGACATAATGTTTTTTCTTGTAGTGTAGGTAAGCCAGGGTTGGTCATAGGGCCAATGCCACCTATGCGGCTGCAGTGGGTTTACGCATTCATAGGCCCCACCTATCTTAATTTTCACTTATTACCCTTATTAATATCTTATCCCTACCCAAACTGTGGGACCCGCGCATCCATTTTCACATACTAAGCTGCATAAGGCCCCGCAATTGCAAAGACCGGCCCTATGTACAGCTATAAAAACATGGAAACTTTTTCGTTCAATTTGAACTGTTCTTTGTCAATGGTAATAAAGAAATCTATTTGATGGTAAAAATTTTCAATTAGTAGATTACATGATGGTATTATACACGAATATTTTCTTGCAACTCATCAGTGGGTTCTATTACTTTCTTTTATAATTACATCTGAGGATACAAACATTTCTCGTTGTATGATTTCTTCAAAAGATAGAACTCCGTCTCCTGAATTTTCTCCACTCATACTTATTCTCCTTCCAGCACAACGTTCAGTTGATATCCACAACTTTCTAGAATCTACAACAGCTTTCTGTATTAGCACATAACTTTGTTCCATGAAATGGGTTGGCACTATTTATTTTAAAGAAAACGGGTTCCCATAAATTGAGATATTATAGAAAAAAAAATATTGCAATGAATTGAGTAAAGTTCCAGCATCTGACCTCGTTTACTAGTTACTAATTCAAACGTCAATTTTTTCCAAGACGATTGAACTTTAAAAAAATGTCTTTTTCGAAACTATTTATGATAAAGCGATGTTTTTTAACGGATAAAATTAAATATTTTCAAGTTCTTGCGCTATATCTAAATAATTTTCCATAAAATGAAACAAAAAAATTACATATTGTTTTAAATAGATAGACGTAGCATTTTCAATAAGTAACAATATTTTAATGAAAAACACAAAGTATGTTTGCTACTTTAATGCAATTAAAACAAAATACATTTAATTTGTAGTAAGTTACCTTTAAACAATTTTCTAAAACTGAAACAGTAATGTAAATTACTACTTGCACCATGTCATGTAGGTACTTGTTAGCGCATCATTCTGCGCATGTCGAAATTCCACGCAAAATCTGTCGTGGTGATATTATTAGTACATATTATTCGGCCCAGGGGGGATGTGTGGTTTTGTGTGCAGTTTTCTTCTTATAATAGTGCAATTTGTGACGCATACCACTTAATTTTCCAATTAAATCAATTGCTTATTTTGAGCGATTTTTAATTTTTGATCTGGTTTGCGATAGTTATAACAACCACTAAGTTATCAAACAGATGTTGCGTAAATCCATTAATTAAGATTCGAAATGAAGAGTAATTTTTTTCCACTGAGTTTCCCCTTCAAAGGAAAAAAGGGCGGTTGTCGGAATTGGCTCCATATTTCAAATAAATGCCCCTAAATTCCGCCCTTCAGATGAGTACCGCCCGGGGCGGACAACCCCTCCGCCCGCCCCCTAGCTGCGACACTGAGTGGGACCTCTCTAAGTCGAACACAAAAGGCCCAGAAAATATTCGACTTACGGAATTTTAGAGTTAGTGAAAATGGCTTAATAGGCGCAGATTAATCAATAACGCTTTTGGTATTGGGAGGGGGCAGATATACCAGCTAGAAAGCTTAAAAGGAAAGATGTGTCACCAGGCATCACTATCTCTGGGCTAGCTTCTCCAGAATCTTCCATTCTTAGCCAATTCTGACTATTCATATGAAAATAAGCCAACTTGCTTTGAAATACCGACGCAAGCCCGTTAGAGGAGACTCAGACTCTCTCCTCCCCAACTTTACTCCCTTATAGCGGGATGGGGAGTAAAAATGGAATGCACTGAGATAAGAATTTGAGTCCGCCTACATTGCTATACGGAACACACGCTCTGAAATGTCATCCCAGAATAATAATACAGACGCCTTGGGAAATTCGACGAAAGGACCTAAAAATCTTCGAGTTCAGGAGATTTAAAATACATTCGTTTTCTGGAATTGGGTAGGATATAACAATAAATTCGATAAAGGAAGATTTTCTACTTAAAACAGTTGGACTTAGTGACGTCCAAATATATTTTAAAACCTCTTCGAGTATTATAAAGATAACCTAGAAGTGGGGGAAAAGAAATTCACTAATTAACAATAGCTGTAATATTAATAATGCACTTACAAGCTCAAATTTAGGTATACGTCCTAAGCCCTACAATTCTTCATCTATAACAATGTCTCCACCTCACATGTCCTTCTATTTCACCCTAAGTAAATATAATGAATTAGTTATTGTCCTTAAGATCCAATAGATGTGTAACTGACAGACAGTGAATCTTTGGCTTATTCCTTAAGTATTTAACACTGTTTCCTCAAGTATAAACCTTATTTTTTCTGAAAACAGTTTTGCACCATTAGATTAGCTATAGGCACTATGCTTTAAATAATTTGTAAAAACCATTTTATGAACCTTTTCAAAGGAAATTTCTTAATTTTCTTAACTAAAACATAATTTTGAAATTTAAAACTAAAAATAAAGTTTTCATTTAGATCTAGATCATGCTCGACAACGAAAGACATGGGTAGTGTTTTTATTTTAATTATTTATATAGTTCATTACATTAGTTTGTTTATTGCAACACTTTCTTTTTACTAGAAATAAACGCTTAGATTTTTTCCATCAAATCCTTGTTGTTATAGGACAAATAGTCAGAAGGCGAATGGAGTTTGTTTAGCAATCATATTTAACGAGTGTTTCCTGATAATGCCTATTAAGTATGTGTTTTCATGTGCTTTCATCTACGCCACTCGATCAAGTCAAAGTTTTTGTAATAATTAACATTTGATAATGAAGAGACGAGAAAAACTTTTTCGCCAAACATGACAACGGCATGGTGAGCCTAGGGTTGGTATTCCCATTATCTAGACCATTGAGGTCGTCCTTGGGTTTATATGTCCAGTATCCGCACAAATGGGGCCATTCTAGGGTAGGCGTGACTGTTATTAGCCATTACAATTTTTTAAAATATACGGATAGTATTACACTATTCTAAAATTGTCGTTGCAAATTGTTGGCCGATAGCTAGTGTGGGGAGGAAAATTGATGGAATAATAATGGCAGTAAACCCATAGCTTTAACTATGTAGTTACCTCGCGTGTTCATCTTTTCTAGGCGTGTATCTTACTTTCCCATAAACAAGAGAAACATAGTCTAAAACTGTAAACTTTTAGAGTCAGTCTTTAAGCAATAAACCCAATTTTATAAAAAGAAAATTTTCAAAAGTAAAAATAGACTTTGACATATAAAAAAAGGTATTTAAAATCTTTTTATGAAATTTAAAATGTTTAACCTTTAAAAATGCAAGACTATACACAAGCCCCGAATAAGCATAGGACGCAATAATGTAGGTATAGGAGTCGCGCCTGTAATGTAAAAGATACGTAAAATTTGAATAACATTTTTTCCGCACCATTGTTATTTTCCTAAAAATTGAAATATACAAAATCACACCGAAATTCACTGAAGCAGCAAAACAAGACTTCACGGTCCGTCGGATGTACGTAGGGGGCCAAAAACATTTTGGCACGATAACTCGGCGATTAAAAAAACTCTGTTTAAGTCTTTTGTGAAGAAGTTGGGATTCAGAAGAAAATTAAAAATAAGACTTTTTGCCGAAAATTCTATTTCAAATATTGTTCGAATGTTATTTGAAATGACGTCACTCTTGTTATCAACATTAAAATCTATAAGAGAGTGGGAAATAGAGTACCAACGGAGAATATACTCAGAAATCTAGAAAAATATAGTCAGGTTAAAGGAGATAAAGTTAGAGAGATAAGGGTAAGAGAAAGAAACATAAATAAATAGAGCAGATTAGGAGAAAGAAAGAAAATTAGAGAGAGATAGAAATAATGAGAAAATATGAGAGATACACGATATAGATATAGATTGCTTGACTTTGAATCAGAGGTTAGTGTAGAAATTAAAATGTTCTTTGTTTGTTTGAATGCATCCATGCGCTTCAGTCTATTTTAAGTGATACAAATACATGGAAGAAAAATTTCCCTCGAAAATGGATGCTACCGTAAACGCACTATTTACTGCATATCTCTACTACAAAATTGTATTTTATTTTACTTTATAAATCTAAACTGAGATCCTGGGCGTTCTAAATAAAATGCAATTCCAAATAAATACTATATTATAAAGTAATAGCTATTTGGATGTCAAAGATTGTTTCCTCAGTTATTAACAACAACAAAAAACTAATGTGTTCTATTAATGTAAAATAAGCGGAAGAATTAATTATGCAAAAGATGAATCTCTTTCTGAATCCATTTTTAACAAATCAAACACGAAGGATTTTATCATACAATCAAATCTTAAAATCTAAAATCGGAGATTTTATCTGATACAATTTGGACTCTTCCTTTCACATACATAATTATTATCGACTAATAAAAATATGTTTTAACTAAATAAAAAACACACTTATGTGTGCATAATTTTCAACTTATCAAGTGAAAGCAACAATATAAATGTCAATGAATCCAGGTATTTTATCAATATTTAAAGTTCCGAAAATCCCAACTGAATGGAATTTCTAAATCCTCTAACAAATCCCATCTGAATTTATTACAACAGTCCCTGATATTTTATCTTATATGTTACAGACGCTCCTTCTGTACAGAAGATTATTGCGTCCTACGTATTTCTATGGTTTTTGTTTAGTCCTGTATTCTTACTAGAGTTTTAAATGATGATAAAGTGTTGGCTTTCCTGGTTTCTTCAGGCAACCCATTCCACGCCCGAATACCGGACGGAAAGAAAAAAAAACTTGTATGTTTTTGTTCTTGCATATGGAATAAGAAAGGTGTTTTTATCTTTATGTCAATTTGAGGTTTGTATTAAGTTATCTTTGTATTTCTAAATTAGAATTAATTGCCTTATGTATAATTACTAATTTACTCTTGGTTCTTCTATCCTCCAGTGTTTCAAGGTTTAATGATTTAACTAATGGTGTTAATCTTGTCAGTTTTGAAAGTTCTCCAGTAATGAATCTGGCAGCTCTTTTTTGGATTTGTTCTAACTTATCAATATTTTCTTTGGTGGATGGGTCCCATACAGAAGATGCATATTCTAGTATAGGTCTCACCAGGGTGAGGTAGCATTTTAGTTTTATATCTTTGTTACATTTGTAAAAGTTTCTTTTTATAAAGCCTAAGGTTTTGTTTGATTTTTTAATAACTTCATTGACATGGAGATTCCAAGATAGTTTCTCATTTATTATGACTCCTAAATATTTTGCATCTTTAGTTTGGGTTAGTTCTTTTCCATGAATGAAGTATTTTGAAATTATTTGTTTCTTTTTCTTTGTTACTCTAACCAGTTGACATTTTTCTGGGTGAAAGGACATACTCCAGTTAGTTTCCCATTTTATTAATTCATCTAAGTCGTTTTGTAAAATTTTGCTATCTTGTTCTGACTTGATTGTTCTATAGATTATACAATCATCAGCAAATAACCTAACTTTAGTTCCTGTTGAGATATTGTTGGGTAAGTCATTTATATAAATTAAAAATAGTAAGGGACCTAGGACAGTTCCCTGTGGAACTCCAGAGTTAACCTTTATTGGTGTAGATTTAGATCCATTAATTATTACAGTTTGCTCCCTACCCAATAGGAAATCTTGGATCCAGTGATGTAAGGGACCTGAGATTCCAAAGTATTTAAGTTTTTTAAGTAAACTAAGGTGGTGAACTTTGTCAAATGGTTTTGAGAAGTCTAGTAATATTGTATCTATTTGATCATTATTATCTAAGCCTTTTGATAGATCATCTATTAGACCTATCAATTGTGTTTCACATGATCTGTTCTT
>MUZC01003782.1:398830-413254 GCA_002072015.1 Radix auricularia
CTATGCTGAATTTACTTAGGAAATTTTGTTGGAAATTAGAAGCTGATTGGTGTAATTTTATTAAGTTGCATTTATTCCAAAGATATATTGTTCTTCTAGGCATCTTATTTTATTTTAGTTTTTATTGTGTTGGTTACCCTAACAATGTCATGGTCAGACAGCCCAGGAATTATTGTGCAGTCTACTACTAGTCCTGGTCTGTTTGTTAGGAATAAATCTAGTATTTTGTTTTTCCTAGTTGCTTTTTTTACTATCTGTTCTAGGTTTATGTTGTTTATTGTGTCTAAAAAATGTTCATTAATTTCTTTATTATTTTGGTGGCTATCAATTGTATAGTTTTTCCAATTTATATCTGGAAGATTTAAGTCCCCCATAGTCCAAATCACAGCATTTTTATGATTTTCTTTAATAGAAATTAGTTGACTGCAGAGATTCCTCATGTATTCTTTGTTTGTATTTGGTGGCCTATATATAATGCCTACAATAAAGGGTGATGAATTTGGTGTAACTATTTTGCAAAAAACAGATTCTATATTAGAGTTTGGTTGTATGTTAATTTCTTCGGCTATGAGAGTTGATTTTATTGCAAGTAAGACGCCACCATGGTTGTCTGTTCTATCTTTTCTAAATATATTATAATTGCTGCTAAAAATTTCAGAGTTATATATGTTGGGGTTCAACCAAGTTTCAGAACCAGCAATTATGTCTGGTTCTTCTGTTTTTATAAGAAGTTCTAAATCTGGAATTTTATTTTTTATGCTTTGGAAATATCCTTCACGTTTTTAATTAAATAAAATATACCAAAAAAAATTTACACAAGAAATTGAGCCCCTATAGTTTGGAGAATTCGTCAATGACTTTGATAAATCAAAGTTTATTGGCTTCATGAAATGATCGCTTCCTTTAAGTTAAGGCAAGTAACAAAATATAAATATATATAAAATTGTTTAAGCGGCCTTCCACAGATAGAGTCTTGTGCCAAGGGAGGAGGGGGACACGGATTTGTTACGATGTGTGACGAGGAGAAGGGGGTGTTTAATAAAAGTAACCTCACATCCAAAACTTGATTTTTTTTAAAATAAAAAAGTTTTACTTATATACTTATTAGCCTGCAATTTCTTAATGAATTTTTCAATGACTTCGCACGTTTTCGATAAAAGGGTTCTGACTTACACTAAATGCATATTTAAATGACTAAAAAATAATTAGTTTAAAAAAATAATAATTTTCAATGAGAAAATATGTATCTATACTAATAAAAGGGAAAGCCATCACTGACTCACTCACTCACTCACTCACTGATTCATCACTAATTCTCCAACTTCCCGTGTAGGTAGAAGCATGAAACTTTGGGAAGTTGTTGGGTACTCTCTCACTACGAAAATTGGCGAAAAAGAATTTTTAAAATCTCGCTCATGTGGGGCCGGGGGCCCAAAAACTGTTTTTATCTACATCACTAATTCTCCAAGTTACCGTGTAGGTAGAAACATGAAACTATAGGATGTTGTTGGGTATCCAATAGCGACAAAATGTGTTGAAAAAGAATTTTAAAAATCTCCCTCATGTGGGGCCGGTGGCCCCAAAAGTTTTTTCTTATATGGCCACTTTAAGAATTAAAAGTCAGCAATTTTCCTATTTCCCGTGTAGGTAGAAGCATGAAACTTTGGGAAGTTATTGGGTACCCTTTAATTACAAAAATAGGCGAAAAAGAATTTTTTAAATCTCGCTCATGTGGGGCCGGGGGTTTCAAAAACTGTTCTTAACTTCATCACTAATTCTTCAACTTCCCGTGTAGGTAGAAGCATGAAACTTTGTTAAGTTGTTGGATGTCAAAAAACTACTAAATTGGCGATGAGGAATTTTTAAAATCTATCTGAAGTTGGGCCGGGGGCCCAAAAAGTTTTTTTTCATAATATGGGCTCTATAAAAATTGAAAATCACCAATTTTCCTATTTCCCATATGGGTAAAAATATTAAACTTTGGAAATGTTTTGAGTACACGCTCTCGACGAAAATTGGCCAAAACAAATTTTAAAACTAACTCTCATGGGGGGCCGGGAGCCCAAATATAGTTTCTCTTATATTAAAAACCGACTCATCACTAATTCTCCACTTTTTGGTGTAGGTAGGAGCATGGAATTTTGGAAAGTTGTTTGAAACCCACTCTCGACGAAAACTGGCATCAAAAAAAAGTTTTAATCTCGCTCATGTGGGGCCGGAGACCCAAAATATTTTTGTTCCTAATATGGGCTTAATAAAAATAGAAAATCACCAATTTTCTTATTTCCCGTGTAGGTAGAAGCATGAAACTTTGGAAATTTTTTGAGTACATGTTTCCTACGATCATTTTGACCAAAAAAATAATAAAATTTCCAGCTCATGGGGACCGGGGCCCCAAAAAACTTTTTTCCTAATATGAGCTATATAAAAATTGAAAATGCCTAATTCTCCTTTTTCTATATAGGAAGATGATTGAAACTGTCGACAAAATTTTGATTACACGCCCCTAACGTAATTTTGCAAAAAATAATGTAAAACTCCCTCTCATGGGTGGCCGGAGGCCCAAATATAGTTTTTCTTATATTAAAAATCGACTCATCACTAATTGTCCAAATTTTCCGTGTAGGTAGGAGCATGAAATTTTGGAAAATTGTTATGTAACCTCTCACAACGAAAGTTGGTGTAAAAGATTTTTGAAATACACACTCATGAGGGCTGGGGCCCCAAAAACGTTTTTTCTCTTATATGAGCTAAATAAAAATTGAAAATCAATAATTCTCTTACTTACTGGATAGGTAAAGGCGTGCAACGCTGGGGGTAGTTAAATACACTTCCACGATGGTAGCAGGTTAAAACATATTTAATATATCCCTTACTGGGGACCTGGGGCCCAAATATGGTTTTTAATTCACTCACTCATCAATCATCACTAATTCTCCAACTTCCGGTGTAGGCAGGAGCATGAAAATATGGGAAGTTGTTGAGAACCCTCTCGCGACGAAAAGAATTTTAAAATTCCAAATTATGTGGGGCCGGGGTCCCAAACACTCTTTCTCTTTATCTGTGAAAATTGAAAATCACTAATTGTCCTTTTTGCCGAGTATGTAGAACTTTAAACTTTAGGAAGTTGTTGAGTACACTTCCTTGATGGTAACATGTGAAAATATATTTAAATTATCCCTTACTTCATGTTGGAGGCCCCGACGTAGTTTTTCTATTAAATGGGCCTTTAAAAACGGAAAATTACTGCCTATCCCATTTTCTGTGTAGGTAAAAGTATAAAGCCTTCTGTAGTTGTTTAATAACAGCCCGCGATGGTAATAAGGAAAATAATTATATAAATTTTTAAAATTTCCACTCATGGGTCGCCCGGGGCCCAATTTTTTTTCACCTAAAACGAGCTGTTTAAAACTGAATCAATAGTAATTCTCCAAGTTTCCATGTAGGTAGAAACTTAAAAATTTTGGAAGTTGTTGAGTACCCCCTCCCCCCGCGATGGTAAGAGGCAAAAAATATTAAATCACATCTCTCTAGGGGAATGATTGCCGAAATTTAGTTTTTTCCCCCCAATATGAGTTACATAAAAAAGACGCATCTTTAAATCGCCAAATTCTTGTGTACCTAGGAGCCTGAACGGTTGAAGTTAATATATTTAGTATATCCATCTTGATTCAGATTAAAATCAATAGGTGTTTTGATTTGGTGTTACGCGGGTTCTCAAACCTAACTGAAATCCTAATTTCCGCAGCACGCGCGGGGAAATCGCTAGTTTTAAATAAAGGTGGAAGGTGAAGAAGGCGTAAAGGTGTATGATGTCATATTTTGGAAGTCTTAGTTTATCTGACGAGTGTGACGAGGAGGGGGGGGGGGGGGTTATTAATCGACCGAAGTCACGTGATGTCATTTTTGGAATAAATCGTACTAATTGTGATTTATAATGATAGATTGCAAAATTTCAACGTCTCCCACTGTTTTGTTTTGAGAATGACATCACTTACTCAATATTGCTATAATTTTTAAAAATATTTTGTCGATATCAATGTATTGTAAAGCAGATTGTAGAAATAAAAATACATTAAAAATATAGCAATAATTTCTTTTCAAAATAAATATATGAATAAAAATAGAAAGAAAAAAAACTTTTATTAAAGTATTTGTGAATCCAAAACCTATTTGGAATTAAATATCGTACAATTGCTTTTCGTAAATTATTGCATACAATTATCTATAATTTTATTTATAAAGTTTTTTTTTTATTAAGTCTAGGATTACACGCTTGGTTAGCTTTTTTATAGTAGGTCACAGGATGGGAAGGTTGAATATAAAAGACAGGCTAAGGTTTCGAAGATATTCTTTTTACCTTCCCTTTTGTGTGAATTAGGGTCCGAAGTCATCGGATAAAATTCTAAATTGGATTACCTGATAAATGTATTGTTAGTAAAAATAATATTTACAACAAAGAAACAATATAGCAAAGTTTAAATAAAACGTTTAAACTCATTGATAACAGCAAATTAAGTTAGTCCAATATTCCCAAATTACTTATTTAAAAAAAACTCTATTGTAACCTTACTGTAAATTATTACTACAAACTTAAGAACCAGAGTGACTGATTCCTTTTGGGGTAAGTAAATATATTACAATAAATTGACATATAATTTGTAATATTGACCAATACTGTACTAAATTATAGGCTATTTGGTCTTTAAAGTTTCTCTATGATAAAATATTTCTAATATGAAATTAATGTTCCTTGACTCGAAATTTAAAAAAAAGGAATTTTAGCAGCCATACAAAACCATAATATCTACTGGCAAAAAAATAATCATTTAATAGGTGTGAGTTATAGCTGAACCTAGCAGTGCTCTAGAAAATAGTCATTTTTAATTATTATTATTTTTAATTTTTAGCTTATCGTAGATGAAGTATAAATTTCCCTTGTATAGTTTATAAATATCAATCAATATTTATGAAATTGCAGAGAATTCACGGGTCGATTGTGTGTCAACAGTTTAATAAAGCTTTCAACTTTCATGACGCTAACACCCACCAAGACTATTTGTTTTGTAAAACCCCTTTTTTAACAATAGAAATATATTTGTTTCATTAGAATTAAAAAACGACCAAGCTTTACACAAATAGAGAGTAGGATGATGCTGAAAAATAATGCGTACACTCCGCAGGAATAATAAATTCGTAAAACATTAATTTTTTTTTAAAATTCATTTTAAAGTCTTCTTTTTTCCACATGTTCAATAAATCATCTAGGAATGTCATTCAACAGGAACAATTTCTACGGACGAAAAGTAATTAGATCTAAGTGTAATATTTTCGGTTCTCAAAAATTCCACATTAGTTATTAAGAATTATTTTATAAGTCTTAAAGATTTTTCGATCAATTATTTATTTATTTACTGGGTAACATTTACAGCTTTCAAAAAAGCACTAAGATGACATACAAGCTGAAGCGGACATTGATATGTTGTTGATTGGTAAACGGGTAATGGGAAAAGTGCCCTAGGAAACTCTATCTTAAAACGCAAAGCTTTAGAGAGCAATTGTAGCACCACGTCTATGACAAAGGATGTCGCTTATGAATTTGGGGAGCACGATGGGCTAAAAATCAAAGTTTTCGATGGACCTAGTTGTCAGGGTTATGAGAAACACTGTTTGTTAAGGTGATATGTCTGCGTGGAAACAAGCTCGTGTTGATGATGTTTTGTCAGCGAGAATCACGTGGGGGCGTGGATCAGAGTCCATGCAAGATCAGTCCAGGCCCATGGGGATATAACTCGGGTGTGTCTCAGTGGTAGGAACACAAGTCGACGGGGCACACAGGTGAACACGGCACAAGTGAACACAAGTAAGACACGAGGCTTAGCGGGTGCCCAGGGTCGGTCTTTTGGACCGAGGGCTGTTACATGTGAAGTTAAGATGTACGGAGTTGTACTACTATTAATAGAGATGTACATATGTTACGAGGGAAGACTCGTGTGAAGATTGCTTTTAGTACAAGGACTTTGTGTTTAATCTATGTACGCAAGTTGGCGGTGAAGTCTCGATAAGAACCCCTAGACAACGAACACCGACACTGGTGTTGGCGATACACGGCCGAACAATGAACAGGCTATTAACCTCGTAATGGAAGCCATACATTACGCCATATCCGCCAACCCAAGGGGTTATCACGCTTTCCTCCTTGTGCTAAAATTTGGCGTGAGATTCACTGCTGAAGACAGGGACACCATTGAATATCTGAAGAATTTTTGTATTCTCGTTATGACATGTGGCGACACATTTGAAAGATATGGTGAGGAGATTGGCCAGACCTTTGAGCAGTGGTGCGCCGAGCAGGACGGAGACTTTCGAAGTCTTTTACATGAGTGCGACAGAAGGATTGTGTTATTTGACAACAGCAGCAAAGATCAAGACAGGAGGGCCTAGTAATTATCGAAGCTCATCAAAATGGTTCAAAATCTAAGTTCAGCAGGACATCGCTACAAGGATAAAAATTTCATCAAAGCTATTTTAGCACGGGAAAGAATATTGATTGAAGCAAAGAGACCAATTATAAAAGAAGAAACGATGCAAGAAACAAGTCTCATTCTACACAAGCTGCAGGTTGTACTGAACTCTATTGAGCCTGAAAACGGGATCGTGCATCTTGACGAGTTATTCATCAGGGCCGACATGCTTTATGACAAGATCTCAGGACAGGATAATGGAAATGGTGTACTCCTTGATCTGGTCCTGACGGTGAAGTCTATACAAAACACAGTTCTCAATGAAATCCAATTCTCTCAGCTAATCATTTCAGAGAAGGAGAAGTTTAGAAAACAAGAAGAGGAGAAGGAGAAAAAATTCAAAAAAGAGTCAAAACGTGAGAGGGATGATTATAAACGAAGGATCAAACAAAAGTCCCTGGATGAGAAACTAGGGCAAGAGAATCAAGAGAGAGGCATGAGAGAAAAGCAAGAGGCGAGAAATGAATTAAAGAACGAAGACATATTCTTTAATATGATCGAAAGGGAGAGGGAAAAGCAGCGGAGAGACTATGAAGAATTGGAAGCCAAATATAAAGCTGTTAAAGCTGAGAACGATAAATGGATCATCCATAAAATATTTGACTCTTTGCGTGGCCTCTTAGGCTGAGTTAAGACACGAATTAAAGCTAAGGTGTTAATAAGGCATATAAAATTATTGAAAGCTTCTTGATTTATTACTTTTTAAAACGCTCTATTAGTTTATGTCATTAAAAATTAGATTGAAACTAAAAGTGTTTATAATGTATCTTAATGTTAATTAAATGACAAATAGATGATACTTATAAATGTTAAGATTACAATCTAGAATAAAAGACCCGTTTCAAAGGTCTACAAAAATTTTTGTATCCGAAACGAAAACTATGCAATGAACTGTCCTCTATACTTGTAGTTTTTTTCCAGTGTCTCTAAACCAGGGTAAAGTGCCCTACGATTTGAAATTAGCCATCGTAACACCACTCTTTAAGAAAGGTGATAAATTAGACCCGTGTAATTACAGACCAGTATCACGTACCAGTATTCCCAGCAAATTACTGGAAAACATAATATATATAAGCGCAGTTAACCACATTCACAAAATATAAAGCCCAATGCTGACATCAACACGGCTTAAAAAACAGATCACGTGAAACACAATTAACATTTGACAAAGTTACCACCTTATTTTACTTAAAAATCTTAAATTTTTTGGGTTGTCAGGTTCCTAACATCCCTGCCACAAGTAACAATGCTAGGTCCCTTACTCTTTTAAAAAAAAATTATATAAATGATTTACCCAACAACTTCTCAACAGGAACAAAAGTTAGGTTATTTGCTGATGATTGTATAAGTATAGAATAATTAAATCAGAACAAGATAGCACAATTTTATAAAAAGACTCAGATGAATTAATAAAATGGGAAACTAACTGGAGTATGTTTAAAAACCATAATGAATCAGAATGTTCCAAGAAAAATAACTTCAAATAGAATTAATAAATACTGGTTCAATTTTAAATTAAAAAAGTATTGCAAACTAAAGGAGAATTTATTTAAGAAATTTAAGGCTACCAATTTAGAAAGGATACACAAAAAATACTTAAAAATTAAACACCTGACACAAAAACTTAGCCGTAACCTCCAAAATAATTATATAAACAATGTGATAACTAAAGATAACAATAACAACTTATGGTCCTTTATCAAATGAAAAAAAATGGAGCCTTCAAGTATAGCCACACTAAAAGGCCCAAAAAATAAAAACCTATAATGATAATGAGACTAAAGCTAATATCCTTAAAAAATATTTTGCATCATCATTTTCTGCCTCAGGCGACAAGGACATTTCAATAAATTTAAATAAATTGGAAGAAATAGGTAACATAACTGTAGATGAGATAGGTATACATTCACTCCTAAAAAACTTTAAAATAAACAAAGCTACTGGCCCAGATGAATTACCTGCCAGGTTATTAAAAGAATTAAGCAATGAACTGTCCCCAATCCTTGTAGTTCTTTTTCAAGCCTCTCTAAACCAGGGTAAAGTGCCCCAGGATTGGAAATTAGCCAATGTAACGCCATTGTTTAAGAAAGGTGATAAGTCCGACCCTGGTAATAACAGACCTGTATCACTTACTAGTATCATATGTAAATTACTGGAACACATAATATATAGCAGAATAGTTAACCACCTTGACAAATATAAACAGATCATGTGAAACATAATTGATAGGCCTAATAGATGATCTATCAAAAGGCTTAGATAATAATGATCAAATAGATACAGTGTTACTAAACTTCTCAAAAGCATTCGACAAAGTTCACCACCTTAGTTTACTCAAAAAACTTAAATACTTTGGAATCTCAGGTCCCTTACATCACTGGATCCAATATTTCCTATTGGGTAGGGAGCAAACTGTAATAATTAATGGATCTAAATCTACACCAATAAAGGTTAACTCAGGAGTTCCACAAGGAACTGTCCTAGGTCCCTTACTATTTTTAATTTATATAAATTACTTACCCAACAATACCTCAACAGTATTTAAAGTTAGGTTATTTGCTGATGATTGTATAATCTAGAGAACAATTAAATCAGAACAAGATAGCAAAATTTAACAAAAAGATGAATTAATAAAATGGGAAACTAACTGGAGTATGTCCTTCCACCCAGAAAAATATCAACTGCTAAGAGTAACAAAGAAAAAGAAACAAATAAATTCAAAATATTTCATTCATGGAAAAGAACTAACCCAAACTAAATACTTAGGAGTCATAATAAATGAGAAACTATCTTGTAATCCCCATGTCAATGAAGTTATTAAAAAATCAAACAAAACCTTAGACTTTATAAAAAGAAACTTTTACAAATGTAACAAAGATATAAAACTAAAATGCTACCTCACCCTGGTGAGACCTATACTAGAATATGCATCTTCTGTATGGGACCCATCCACCAAAGAAAATATTGATAAGTTAGAACAAATCCAAAAAAGAGCTGCCAGATTCATTACTGGAGAATATTCAAAACTGACAAAAGTAACACTGTTAGTTTAATCATTAAACCTTGAAACACTAGAGGATAGAAGAACCAAGAGTAAATTAGTAATTATACATAAGGCAATTAGTTCTAATTTAGAAATACAACACAAAGATAACTTAATACAACCCTCAAATAGACATAAAGTTAAAAACACCTTTCTTATTCCATATGCAAGAACAAACACAAACAAGTTTTCTTTCTTTCCGTCCAGTATTCGGGCGTGGATTGGGTAGCCTGAAGAAACCAGGAAAAACTCACTTTATCATCTTTTAAAACTCTAGTAAGAATACAGGACAAAACACAAATCATAGAAATACGTAGGACGCAATAATCTTCAGTACAGAAGGAGCGTCTGTAACATATAAGATAAGATGTCTTTCCAACCAGACAAGTGTCAACTTCTAATCGTCACAATGAAAAAGAGTGTGCCTGTTAATGCTTTGATTTCAATTTAGTCACAAAACTCTGATGTTTGGAACTTAGTTTTCAGTACTTGTCTTAAAGGTTAGGCTAGAAAATGCTTTCACGTGCTATCTGGCAGTCTTTTTGTCGGTACAAATTATGCTTCCGTTGTTTTTAAAGTTATAACAAAATGAGGGGTAGGACTGCAATCAGGCTTATACAAAATTAAATGGAAAAGACGCGAACAAGGTAAGGGTTAGCCTTAAGTGACTTTTGGATACTTTGGATTTCACCGCAGCTAAGTTTCTTCATTTTATTTTTTATCTTTCGTTTTATTTGTGTATTGTATGTTCGTTGATAAAGGCTCTTTGCCGAAACGTTCGCTGTTTTGTTACGTCCGGTCAGGCTAACCCTTACCTTGTTTAAGTCTTTTCCATTTAATTTTAAAGTTAGAAGGCTAACAGCTTTGAGCCACGAGATATGTTACTGTTAAATTTGGTTTGGTTGGGGCTGTCAAAAATTTTTCCAATGTCGACTCTTCATTGCCTCTGACATGCTACTAAATTTCAACACTAAGAGATAGAGTCCAGGCCCTTAATTTTTATCAATTGGTGTGATGACAGATTACTAACATGCTTTAAGTGGTGAACCGAAAAGTTCAAGTATTTAAAATTTCATTAATTAAAATATCTTTCCATAATTCTGATATTATTATAAGTAACATATTTTCAAACAAATTAAATAAAGTAAAAAAATTAGTTTTCAATCTTTATTCTTAAGTGTGACACTTAAAAAAGTTATTTAAAAAGTTTCATAAGCTGTTTTCCTCCAAGTATGTAAACGTCTGCTTTTTATAAAAATACTAGCAATTTACCCGCGCTTTGCTGCGGTAAATTAGGATTTTAGTTAATTAAAAATGCGTCTTTTTATAACTAATAATTATGAGAAAAAACCTATTTTTAGGCAATCGTCCTCATAGAGAGAAAGGATTTAATATTTTTCAAGCTTCTATCTACACGGAAGCTTGGAGAATTAGTGTTGATTTAGTTTTATATAGCCCATTTTAGGGGGAAAGACAGGTTTTGGGCCCCCGGCCACCATTGAGTAGAAATTTTAAAAATGTATATAATTACTTTCCTTATTACCATCGCTGGGTGTTACTTAACAACTACAGAAGGCGTTATACTTTTACCTACACAGTAAATGGGTGAAGCAGTAATTTTCAGTTTTTAATAGCTCATTTAATAGAAAAACTACAGTGGGGCCTCCGAAATGCAGAAAATGATAATTTAAATATTTATTCACCTATTACCATCGAGGAAGTGTTCTCAACAACTTCCCAAAGATTAAAGATCTACATACTCGGCACAAAGGACAAATAATGATTTTCAATTTTTACAGATAAAGAGAAATAGTTTTTGGGCCCCAGCCCAAACATAATTTGGAATTTTAAATTTCCTATTCGTCCTGAGAGGGTATTCAACGATTTCCCATATTTTCATGCTCCTACCTACACGGGAAGTTGGAGACTTAGTGATAATTAATGATGGAGTGAGTGAGTGCATTAAAACTATATTTGGCCCTCAGGCCCCCAGTAAGTTATATTTTTAATATGTTTTCACCTGCTACCATCGTGGAAGTGTATTTAAGACCACCCCCCCAATGTTGCACGCCTTAATCTATTCGGGAAATAAGAGAATTATAGATTTTCAATTTTTTTATATCTCAATTTAGAAAAAATAAACGGTCTTGGGGCCCGGCCCCCATGAGTGTGTATTTCAAAATTCTTTTACACAAACTTTCGTCGTGAGAGGGTACTAAAAACTTCTTAAAATTTCATGCTCCTACCTACACAGAAAATTTGAGAATTAGTGATGAGTCGGTTTTAATATTAGAACAACTATATTTTGGCCCAAGGCCCCTAATGAGAGGGAGTTTTAACATTCTTTTTGCCAATTTTTGCCGGGAGCGTGTACTCAAAACATTGTCAAAGTTTCATGCTCCTACCTACACGGAAAATAGGAAAATTGGTGATTTTCAATTTTTATAGAGCCAATATTAGGAAAAAAAACTGTTTTTGGCCCCGGGCCCCACAGGAGCGAGATTTTTAAAATTATTTTTTGCCAATTTTTGTCGTGAGAGGGTACCCAAAAACTTCCCAAAATTTCATGCTCTTACCTACACGGAACATAGGAGAATTAGTGATGAGTCGGTTTATATTATAAGAAAAACTATATTTGGGCCCCCCGGCCCCCCATGAGAGGGAGTTAAATAATTTTTTTCCAATTTTATTCGGGAGCGTGTATTCAAACAATTTCCAAAGATTCATGCTTCTACCTATACGGGAAATATGAGAATTAGTGATTTCAATTTTGAAATAGCTCATGTTAGGAAAAAAAAATTTAGGGCGACCCCGACCCACATGAGTGGGAAATTTAAAGATTTAAAAAAAAAACTATCGTCGAGTGCACGTACTCAAGAAATTTCCAAATTTTCATGCTTCTACATACACGGGGAATGGGAAAATTGTTGATTTTTTTTATAGAGCCCATATAAGGAAAAAAAATATTTTGGGCCCCCGGCCCCACATAAGCGAGATTTATAAAATTCTTTTTCGCCAATTTTCGTCATGAGAGGGTACCCAACAACTTCTCAAAATTTCATGCTCCTACCTACACGGGAAGTTGGAGAATTAGTGATTAGGCGATTTTTAATATAAGAAAAACTATTTTTGGGCCCCTGGTCCCCATGTGAGGGAATTTTAACGTTTTTTTTTAAAACCAGTTTTTGTCGGTAGCGTGTACTAAAAAAATTCCTAAGTTTCATGGTCCTACCTACACGGAAAATATGAGAATTAGTGATTTTCATTTTTTATATAGCTTATATCAGGAAAAAACGTTTTGGGCCCCGTCCCCCATGAGTGGGAAATTTACCCCTTGTCCATTTAATTATCGTAAAGAGCATGTACTCAAAAGATTTCGAAAGTTTCATGCTTCTAACTACACGGGAAATAGGAAAATTGGTGATTTTCAAGTTTTATAGAGCCAATATTAGGAAAAAAAATGTTTTTGGCTCCGGGCCCCACAGGAGCGAGATTTTTAAAATTATTTTCTGCCAATTTTTGTCGTGAGAGGGTACCCAACAACTTCCCAAAATTTCATGCTCTTACCTACACGGAACATAGGAGAATTAGTGATGAGTCGGTTTATATTATAAGAAACACTATATTTGGGCACCCTGGCCCCCCATGAGAGGGAGTTAAATCATTTTTTTCCAATTTTATTCGGGAGCGTGTATTCAAACAATTTCCAAAGTTTCATGCTTCTAACTACACGGGAAATAGGAAAATTTGTGATTTTCGATTTTTATATAGCTCATATAAGGAAAAAAATGTTTTAGGGCCCCGAGCCCCACATGAGCGAATATTTTAAAATTTCATTATCCTACCTACACGGGAAGTTGGAGAATTAGTGATTAGGCGATTTTTAATATAAGAAAAACTATTTTTGGACCCCCGGCCCCACATAAGCGAGATTTATAAAATTCTTTTTCGTCAATTTTCGTCATGAGAGGGTACCCAACAACTTCTCAAAATTTCAAGCTCCTACCTACACGGGAAGTTGGAGAATTAGTGATTAGGCGATTTTTAATATAAGAAAAACTATTTTTGGGCCCCCGGTCCCCCATGTGAGGGAATTTTAACGTTTTTTTTGCCAATTTTTGTCGGGAGCGTGTACTAAAAAAATTCCTAAGTTTCATGGTCCTACCTACACGGAAAATATGAGAATTAGTGATTTTCATTTCTTATATAGCTTATATCAGGAAAAAAAGTTTTTGTGCCCCGTCCCCCATGAGTGGGAAATTTAACTTTTTGTCCATTTAATTATCGTAAAGAGCATGTACTCAATAGATTTCCAAAGCTTCATGCTTCTAACTACACGGGAAATAGGAAAATTTGTGATTTTCGATTTTTATATAGCCCATATAAGGAAAAAAACGTTTAGGGCGACCCCGACCCACATGAGTGGGAAATTTAACGATTTAAAAAAAAAAAATCTATCGTCGAGTGCACGTACTCAAGAAATTTCCAAATTTTTATGCTTCTACATGCAAGGGGAATGGGAAAATTGTTGATTTTTTTTTAAAAAGCCCATATAAGGAAAAAAAATTATTTTGGGCCCCCCGCCCCACATAAGCGAAATTTATAAAATTCTTTTTCGCTAAATTTTCGTCATGAGAGGGTACCCAACAACTTCTCAAAATTTCATGCTCCTACCTACACGGGAAGTTGGAGACTTAGTGATTAGGCGATTTTTAATATAAGAAAAACTATTTTTGGGCCCCCGGTCCCCCATGTAAGGGAAATTTAACGTTTTTTTGCCAGTTTTTGTCGGGAGCGTGTACTAAAAATATTCCTAAGTTTCATGGTCCTACCTACACGGAAAATATGAGAATTAGT
>MUZC01003782.1:417428-428494 GCA_002072015.1 Radix auricularia
GGCCCCCCATGAGAGGGAGTTAAATCATTTTTTCCAATTTTATTCGGGAGCGTGTATTCAAACAATTTCCAAAGTTTCATGCTTCTACTTATACGGGAAATTGGAGAATTAGTGATTTCAATTTTTAAATAGCTCATGTTAGGAAAAAAACGTTTAGGGCGACCCTGACCCACATGAGTGGGAAATTTAACGATTTAAAAAAAAAAACTATCGTCGAGTGCACGTACTCAAGAAATTTCCAAATTTTCATGCTATACATACACGGGTAATGGGAAAATTGTTGATTTTTTTTATAGAGCCCATATAAGGAAAAAAATGTTTTTGGGCCTCGGCCCCACATAAGCGAGATTTATAAAAATTCTTTTTCGCCAATTTTCGTCATGAGAGGGTACCCAACAACTTCTCAAAATTTCATTCTCCTACCTACACGGGAAGTTGGAGAATTAGTGATTAGGCGATTTTTAATATAAGAAAAACTATTTTTGGGCCCCCGGCCCCACATAAGCGAGATTTATAAAATTCTTTTTCGTCAATTTTCGTCATGAGAGGGTACCCAACAACATCTCAAAATTTCATGCTCCTACCTACACGGGAAGTTGGAGAATTAGTGATTAGGCAATTTTTAATATAAGAAAAACTATTTTTGGGCCCCCGGTCCCCCATGTGAGGGAATTTTAACTTTTTTTTTTGCCAGTTTTTGTCGGGAGCATGTACTAAAAAAATTCCTAAGTTTCATGGTCCTACCTACACGGAAAATATGAGAATTAGTGATTTTCATTTCTTATATAGCTTATATCAGGAAACAAAGTTTTTTGGCCCCGTCCCCCATGAGTGGGAAATTTACCTTTTTGTCCATTTAATTATCGTAAAGAGCATGTACTCAATAGATTTCCAAAGTTTCATGCTTCTAACTACACGGGAAATAGGAAAATTTGTGATTTTCGATTTTTATATAGCCCATATAAGGAAAAAAATGTTTTATGGCCCCCAGCCCCACATGAGCGAATATTTTAAAATTCTTTATCGCCAATTTTCGTCGTGAGAGGGTAAGCAACAACTTCCCAAAGTTTCATGCTTCTACCTACACGGGAAGTTGGAGAATTAGTGATGAATCAGTCAGTCAGTCAGTGAGTGAGGGCTTTCCCTTTTATTAGTAAAAATTACGGACGCTCGTTCCATCGCAGAAGATGTGTGTATCCTACGTCTACGTTCTATAAAGAAGGCACATATCAAGCGCCCCGTCTATGAAGGTTATTATAAATACTATAAATATTATTTGGTAACCTCACAGAGATGTGTGGACACACGGACGCCGTTGAACTAAGAAACAAATCTCTACCTTCACCGAAGTTCGATTCAGTGACTCTCGTTAGGCCGGCCTCGCTCACAAGCCATCCGTCAAAGGTGGCGATATTTTTCAAAGGTGATCTTATTTTTAATAACACTCTTATTGCTGTAAAGATTATGTAGGCACTCTTTTGAAACGAAGACTTCTAGAAGTTTAATAGAAACGTTAAAGGTTTAACACATAATATCTAACGTATCAAGTAAATCGAGAATTATAAAGAATTTCTACGAGATAGATGTATGTCCTTTTGAAATCTCTCGTCTCAAGCAAAAACATCGCTAGTCTTTTGCAAAATCTTTTTCAAAATAGGGCCAAAGTGCCCGTTTCTACAAAAGTTGCACATCAATGGCAAAAACTTAATCGTCTGTGGCAAAAGCCTTCACGTCTTCGGCAAAACCTAGCCTGTCCCTGGCAAATCACACCCTTCGCGGGAAAACACTTGCCCCTCTCTGACAAAAAGCCTGTCTGTCTCAGGCAAAACTTGCCCATCTCTGGGAAAGATGTGTCCATCCTTGGCAAAAACTTTCCCTGTCTCGGGTGAAACTTTCCCATTTCTTTCAAAAATATTCAATCACTAGTAAATAGAAAAACGATCTTCCAAGGCCCTGATCAAAGGAATTCAGAAATAAATTCCCAGGCCATGGTAAAAAGAAATACAAACGTACCATGCCCTTAAATTGAAATCATAAAATCACAGGCCCTGGTATACAGAATTATGATTATCTCATGATTTAGTAAATGGAATACAAAACTTTAAATAGCCCTTGTAAGTAGTTAAGATTTCTATTTATTCAGCCTTGCAAGTTCAGATTTCTTTTTACCAGGACCAAACAGTATAAGATGGGTCAACACAGGACTAGACGGAACCAGATGGAACAACACGTCATACATCTAAAATTAAAGAAATAAAATACTAAGTATAAATCATTATAAGTATTGGAAAGTATTTATTGTGTTTATTATTTTCACTTTAATAATATATTCAATACTGGTGTTGTTTGTTTAAAATATAGGGGCATTTCTTCATTCTAATCAGGGAATGAAAAGCACTTTCAAATCATGTTTCCTTAATCAAATTATTAATCCCCAATAAGTAATATTTAATATATATCAACCATTTTGTTCACCTTAAAATTACAATCAAAATGTGTTTGAAAATAAGGTGTCAATATAAAAGTACATATATTAAATCTAATGGTATTTGAAATGTAAAAAAGAGAGAACTATTTTTGTTTACTTGGTTTTGATGCACCTTAATGTCTACTTTGATAGATTGATCATACCCCACTTATCAATTTTGGGCCAGAATATAACATAGGGAGTCGCTGAGAGTTTCGAACGTCGGATAATATTTCTTTAGTGTAGACGTATAGGGGAACGATCATATTGTTTTTATATATGCTATAAAATATAAATTAAATATTGGCTGCCACATTTGATCTGGACTATTACGGGATGATATTATTCAGAGTTACAAACAGAAAGTTTGAAAAAAATTGTAATAGACTTTAAAAAGTTGCATCTAAATTTCATCATCCACATAAATCACAAGACTTGTACAAAGAATAAAATCTGCTATACATTATTTTAACTGTAAAATACATATATAATTTATTTATGTGAAAGCTCGCTCTCCTGGACTTTAAATGAAACAAACTCGATGTTAACTACTGTATGTTAAAGACTCAATTCTCTAGATTGCGATGTGAATGACCCAGGGTCATAAAAACGCAAACTTGACCCTAATAGATAATGTCACTTGAGAGATCCTACTTTCAACGTTATTATAGCCTTTTTAATATAATTTTCAGGGCATTGCTTTTTTGGCATTTTTAGGAAGAGTAGTATATACTTAGAAAGAGAGGGAAAAATAGGAACAAGATGAGACATAGGCAAAGAGAAGCAGTAATGAGAGATCCTGAGATACATAGATTATTCCGTCGACAGAACATAATCATTCAATGTCAACTCTTAAAAGCTCAAGGTCCTTTCTCTCTTAGAGATTATTCATGCCCTTCATGTTATGCAGTAGATTCTACCTTTTTTAAAGCCCACCATTTCACGGTAAAGAATGTTTCACATTTCCCCAGAAATGGAAGTTACGGTAAGCCCTTTAATTACTATACTCTATTAGGCATCAAACGTAGTCTTACATTTAAACAAAATATGTTGATAGTTGCATTTTAGATTTTAACGAAAATACCATAAATTAATATACATAAAACCCAAAGTATATCATATACATACAGTTTAATATGATTGTAAAAAAGTACATTATCCGCTAGGAAACGCTTTTGGACGCCAACTCTGAGGAACCTTCCGCTGGGGGTTAAACCCCTAGGTAGGTCAGTGATTATCCGCCGCTTTGCGGCGATCCTTACCATTGAGACCCGTAAGCTTTACCGGGATAGCGCCAAAGTGATACTATGTTGATAACTAGTCATAGTAGGGAATTCCACCCCTCCCTCGGGAGGCTCACTTAGTGGGAGGCGTTTTCGACGTAGTGTCCTGGACGCTCAGGTGGCCGCTTGTAACAGCGACCGCTCCGGGGGGGGGGGCTTCTCAGCCTTTACGTCCCTTAGGGGGCCAGAGGGCTGAGGGGGTTTTCCGGGAAGCCCCATGAAGAGCGCGGGCTCGGGACCACTGATTTTCTTCCACATGTAGGATTTTCAGTACATTATCCATTTTGTCCAAAGTTGTTTAAAATATATAAACTGTTTCCTACTTTACTCACACAACATTCTTAATTCCTTTTATTTCCATCAGTCTTAATTTACTACAACCCCTAGATTATGGCATCATCTTTTTGGTTTGTTTTGAAGTAGGCCAAATTCTGGAAGGTCATCTATCTATCTATCTATCTATCTATCTATCTATCTATCTATCTATCTATCTATCTATCTATCTATCTATCTTTCTTTCTTTCTATCTATCTATCCATCTATCCATCTATCTATCTATCTCTCTCTATATATATATATATTTATATATAAGACAACTGCAAGCATCGATGTTCTTCTTTTCAATACCCTTTAAATGTGTATCTGATTCTTGTGTAATTTTTTCAGTTTTAAGAAATAGACTACGTGATCATTGTGAAGTTAGTGAAGGTTGAAATATTTACAAAGATGTAAGCTATGTTTTTGAGTAAAACTTTAACGTAAATTTTTGTAATATGTACAAGCTTCACGGCACTAGCTCATAAATGCAATCATCAACTCATGTAAATAAAAATAAGTTATAGCATATCGTTTATAGTCAGAGAAGATACTTTTAGTTGACAATCGTATGTGCCACTGTTAATGATGGCGACAAGCAGAAGAGACTGCTTAGAAGTAAATCCACAGCTACGAGGCGGCCAATGAATTTAATTCCATGGGGCTAGAAGAAATCTTACAATTATTCCACTTATCAAACCCTGACATTACTTAAAATATAGTTTTCGCTATTTTAATATTTAAAAAAAACCCATAATATAATGAAATCCCTATGCCAAAATAATATCATTAGGGAATTTGTGCAATTTGTGTTAATATGCCTCACCTTCCTAATTAAATATTTCCTTAAATTATTTACTTTTTAAGCCCCCTTATTTGTCCTTCAGTTGGGTCTCTTTGATTAAAGATATGCAAAAACAAATTTAGTATTATGATGATGAGCATGACTTTCTTATAGAGCGCAAACTGTCCATACTAGAACAATATGCTCGTCGTTCTCTGATATAAAAATAAACAATAAAAAATTGAGAGAAGCAAGTAGTGTACTCAAATTCTTATGAATATTGTTTCGATATGATACTTTTAAAGGCCGAACAGAAAAACCTATTATATTTCAATTGACCCTGTTAATATTAACATATCTTCAGTTGCAATCCAACTAAAACCTAAAGTCAATCTACACAATGACACAAAAAAATTGCAGAGGATAACAAAATAAAGCATTAGATCTAATTAGATCTAACTTTTTTCACAAATAGATCTGCATTATTTAGATAAAATGAACATAAATTAATTTTACATCGCATCAAAACTGGAATAGCGCTTGAAAATTCAGAAAAATGTTTTCATTTGCTGTATTCTTTACTTTCATGTAGAAGATCTATAGCAAAATGTATTCCCCTTTTCAGTGTTGTCTCGTCAAATCACCATTATGAGTTTCATTCATGCATTATTATGTAAAACAGGCGACCAAAAAAATAAATAAAACGTATTGTCAATTATGTAGTTAGTATGATATGAATGTTTATTTAAATAATATATATATTATATATGTGTTATCTTCATGTAGAGCGCTGTGAGCCCAGCTTCTAGCTGGAATATAGAGCTATATAAATTATAGATGTATTAGTATTATTATCACGAGTGTACAATATTTTATTATTTTTGAAAACCTATGAACTTACAAAAATTTTAAGTCAAGAAAATTATCGTAAAACATCTTGAACTGTTATCTGTAATTTGTATGGCTATGGAAACCTCTATTTTTAAGAGCTGCTCTTTTTTGCTGAATAATACATGAATTCCGAATTTCCTTGTAAGGAGTGGCATAGATTTGAATACTTTATTTTCCTGTCGCCTGATCTTATAGCGTCTTAATATGGAAAGCATCCTAATCTTGTTGGGTCTTAATTAAAACCTCTCTGATGTAAGTGAATTGAGATCCGAAGGAGCTATTTCTTGTTGGCTCACCTTTTTGTTGGCACTCCTTTTTCTTTAAATTGACCTGTAATGTACGAAATCACTTTGTCAACTTACTTCTTTCTTTTGTTTAAATATGTTGCATTTTTCGCCTAATTTGTATGTAACATTGCCGCTATCTACCCCTCTCCTTTTTAAGTATGAGCAAATTAAAGTTCACATCGTATGGAGACCAAACCGCTAAGCAAACAAACAATAAACAAAACCAAGAAACACGTAAGGAATTGGAGCTGTTGAAAATTATACAAAATGCCCACATTTTAGTGCTTGTGAATACTGGGTTGTATGTCCCTGTAATCACTAAATGATTTACAAGTAGACGATGACCCCACTGTAAAGTATTGCGGTTCTGTTATCTAGGATATATTAAATAACTAAGTTAAGCTCTAGCCCCAGTATTACGATAGTTTAATACAAATACAAGTAACTACACATAACACTTCTGTTTACAACAGAGAGAAAATATTTAATATATATGAGAATATATACATAAATGAGAAGCTGATTTGAAATATTGTGTAGACAATAACTCAATAGCAAATTTTATACAATCAGGTATGTTGCAAATCAACTTCACACTAAACTATTGAACAAGTTTGTCACTTCATAGGACACTGGCTCCGCCTCCAAAATGCATAAACCAGACTGACCCCATGTTCGTCTCACTCGATCGATCACTCAAGAGGGCATTCCCAGACTTCACAGTCGTGCCCCCTCAGTTAAGTCTTCTGCACTGGTTCTCACTTAGTCAGTCTCAGGGCCATTTTCCTCCCATTTTTGCCTTGAGCACATTTGGTGCTAAGCTGTCAACTGCTTCTATGCCACACTAAAAACTTCTTAGTCTTCTTACTGGAATTTTACGTTACACTTCGTTAATTCATCACTGTAGGTAACACTACTCTACAAATACCAAAAACATATATATATACTCACAATATATCATTCAATATACACTCAATACATAAAAGAATAACAAGCATTTAACTCTAGCATAACAAATATACATTTGAACTATCCTAAGTCTAACAAGCCTGAACCGCCTTCGGCAAGGCTTTGTTCCCCAGTCTATCCCCTAGAACTCAATTCTTAGGGTGATATGTGATTGTCTGGTAGAGAGAACGCCTCATGGTTTCTCCCCGGTATAAATACACCCCTAACCACGCTATCATGACATCTGTCCTAAATTCTAATTCCTCTGTGTGCCATAGGTTAATGTTCAGCTCTTATTTCCATTGGTCAGCCACCATGTACCTATTCCTTAGCACGTGTTAGCAGGCATCCGACTGGTGGTCAAATTTTGACTCAAATAGTTGTAGCGTTCTAATAAACTTTCTATGACCCATCAACAGATTATCCAGAATCTTGGTCCAATTCAAGGTTGGCGTGTCCTAATACCTTGGTTGGACCTAATCCCTAACCGCAACGGTTCTAAAATACATATGCTTTTCAGGCTATTATTAAGGGACTCAACAAGTGCTTATTCATTTGGCGCATATTATTTTATCTCACGTATTAATGCCGCTCCTTCTACTAAGTATATTATTGCGTCCTACGCTTATCCATAATTTATATAATATCTGGCATTTTATTAGAATTTTAAAATGTGTATAGATAGCTAGTTTTTATTGTTTTCAGGCTATATTTCACACCCTTATTTCAGTTTTTAAGTGGGAGGATTTGTTTGTGTCGATGGTTCCTCGCTGTATGTGTTAGATTATTGTTGTATCGTACTTACGAGTTAAATTTAATGCCATATTTATTATAACTAATTTCCTCTTTGCTCTTCCATTCCTTGTTCAAATGTTTACGATTTTGCGATTGAACTTATGATGTTACTTTTGTCAATTTTGAATATTCCCAAGTTATGGATATTGCAGCTATAGCAAAAATCCTATTCAAATTCTAAAAGTAAAAAAAAGAGGCTTTAGCAAATAATTCTCACTAAGAAGCAAAAAATCATGATGAATATCAGATAATTATGTTCACAAATGTACACAAAAATATCTTTAAAGAGACCTAAAAATACGGTAATATTACTTATAAAATATTATAGACTTTAGATATAGGCCTATATATATATATAAACAGAGATAGCACACATATCTTACAGAAGAATCCTATAGAAACTAACATTTTTAAAAAAAAATCCTTCATCTTGATTTTCGGATCCTGATTATTGTTTTTATCTTGATGCAAAAGCTGGATGAAAGTGTACACTTAGTCTTTGCCAAAGTCAAATAGAAAATAGAAATAAAAAAACACTTTTTATAAAAAACATAATTTTTCGGTTAAAATGATTTAATCAAGAATAAATCTTTTTGTAGGTACTCAATTCTTAAATTTCATTACCAAATTAAATTCTGAAAAACTAAAATGAAACATAGAATGATTCCTCTTTCAAACGTCCCTTAAAAGATTTTTCTCCTTTTTTTTTTTTTTTGTAAACCTTCTTCTTTTCCGATTCACTGATTTATGTAACACTATCACGTGATCTGCCTTTTAGATTTTCTAAACTTGTATTCTTCCAATATTTTAACAGGTATTGCAAGGTCTAACTTCTTTTGTGAAATATCGTTGTTGCATGACTGACCTTTAAACACATAAAAAAGGAAGAAAAAACATCTCTGCAAGCTAACACT
This sequence comes from Radix auricularia, assembly GCA_002072015.1. Taxonomy (NCBI): domain Eukaryota; kingdom Metazoa; phylum Mollusca; class Gastropoda; family Lymnaeidae; genus Radix; species Radix auricularia. Next base: position 426,113 of record MUZC01003782.1, read on the forward strand.
GCACATTTAAAAAGGATGAACTATTTAGATTAGCCCGCAACAACACGAACTTGGTGACGTGTTCAAATTTTTTCAGGAAAAATGCTGTCACGGTTGATGATTCTGATTTTAAAAACTAGAAGATATGAATTGTGTGATGCTTGTCACGAATTGCCATATTTGTACAACACAGGCTTAGCACCATAGTAAAGTCTACATTAAAGATAAGTCTACACTATAGGTAAATCTATACTATAGGTAAGTCCATACTATAGTTTAGTCTACTCGTTGTGTCATTCCAAAAATTAAATGAAATTTTTTGTGTTTATTTCGTTTTTATTTTTTTATATTAAAAGTGATGTTTCTGAACTTAAATATTTTAGTTTCTACGGGTTTCCTACTCTGGTTTTTGTGTTAAATTTCACCAAGCTCTTTATTTTTTAATGAATAACATAAACGTAATTATGGTTGAAAATACATCTTCAAGTCAGAACAAGATAGCAAAATTTTACAAAAAGACTTAGATGAATTAATAAAATGGGAAACTAACTGGGGTATGTCCTTCCACCCAGAAAAATGTCAACTGCTAAGAGTAACAAAGAAAAAGAAACAAATAAATTCAAAATATATCATTCATGGAAAAGAACTAACCCAAACTAAAGATGCGAAATACTTAGGAGTCATAATAAATGAGAAACTATCTTGGAATCCCCATGTCAATGAAGTTATTAAAAAATCAAACAAAACCTTAGGCTTTATAAAAAGAAACTTTTACAAATGTAACAAAGATATAAAACTAAAATGCTATCTCACCCTGGTGAGACCTATACTAGAATATGCATCTTCAGTATGGGACCCATCCACCAAAGAAAATATTGATAAGTTAGAACAAATACAAAAAAGAGCTGCCAGATTCATTACTGGAGAATATTCAAAACTGACAAGAGTAACACCATTAATTAAATCATTAAACCTTGAAACACTAGAGGATAGAAGAACCAAGAGTAAATTAGTAAATATACATAATGCAATTAATTCTAATTTAGAAATACAACACAAAGATAACCTAATACAACCCTCAAATAGACATAAAGACAAAAACACCTTTCTTATTCTATATGCAAGAACAAATACATACAAGTTTTCTTTCTTTCCGTCCGGTATTCGGGCGTGCAATGGGTTGCCTGAAGAAACCAGGAAAGCCACCACTTTATCATCTTTTAAAACTCTAGTAAGAATACAGGACTAAACACAAACCATAGAAATACGTAAGACGCAAAAATCTTCTGTACAGAAGGAGCGTCTGTAACATATAAGATAAGATAAGATAAGATTCAAGATAAAAAAACTGTAAATGAATTACAATAAATTAAAAGTGTTTAATAAAATGTATTATTTATCATACATTGCAATTTAAACGCCATGTCGGTTTTATATGGGAAGATTTTTTTCCGTCTATAATGATTACTTGGTATGACATGAATCATAAGTTATACTTGATAATGATCATGATAAAAAACATTTATAGATGTTAAAAACTAATAAATATAAAGTTGATACTTGTAAATGGTGTTGATCTTCAAGCGCATTTCACAACATAAATAAAATGTTTTTAATCAATGATTTCCATACCGATATGTGCAATTGAACTTAATGATTCCACAATTCCCTTAGAGCATGATAAACTCTTAATGATTCCATGTTACCTGTAAGCAGTGCCTGCTTCTATTACAACTTACTGATTTACTTAACCCTATCACGTCATCTGCCTCTAACTTGTTAAAGTAAAATAACTAGGCTTTTAATTACTTTTATATATTATGACACTTTTAAAAGTGTAACAGGAATTATTAGTAAAAATAATAAATTGCATCATATGCGTAAACAAGTTGTATTGTTTTTATTTTCATCAATGGCGTTCCATTTAAATGCATATTAAGTTTTTAGAGTAACACAAACTTTCCACTTACGTCATACTGCTAATATGTTAATAAATGTGTTCACCCTATCTATAACAGCGCAGAGATTTCCTTCAGTTTGTAAGAGAAAATGAGTCTCAGTGCATTTCAAGGGGAATCAAGACCTATAGAAAATACTGAGGGAGTATGTAAATACATTAATTTAAATTTTACTTAAACTATATATATATATGAATATATATTGTGAAGTTCCTGGGTTGTTTTTAGGTTTGACTATCCTTGTCTACTCTCACTTGTATTCTGATCTTCACACACTTCAATCACTCAACTCCAAGGCAGAATGCACAAATAATTACGTTTAAACACTGAATCACTGAACTTCTGTACTATCATTATTCGTACATCTAAAACGTGTTTCTATCTCACAGTCCGTTCTTGTCCATAACTACCTGTCGCCCGCCCTAATTCCCGACAATATATATAT
>MUZC01003782.1:428862-479618 GCA_002072015.1 Radix auricularia
TATATATATATATATAATATAATAAATTCAAATTAAAGTAGATAAATGAACAAACATTAGCAGCGAATAACAGTTATACATAAGTACAAAATTAAAAAGAGAAACCAAATTTATGAGTAAAAAATAAATATTTTATTTTTTCAAATTTTGATAACTAGTCAATTATTCTGGCAATAATTATAATAGCATTGCACTTTGCATTAAGAGTGTAGTCGGTGGTAAACTAAACATTAAACACTAGAGTCAATACCAATTTAATAAACCGAATTGAATGCCTTAAATTAAATTGTATTGCTAGGAAACGTGAAAGATAATTACAAGGTGTTTATGTTTTTGCCAAATAAATTAACCGCTAATTGTGTTAAAAACCTAAATTAATTAGAAATTCCGATTATCGTCTAACAAACGTACTTCGAATACTCGGATTCGTACCCGGAACCGCGAAATTGTATATTTAACTATTCGGATTTGGTGCAAGAAAAAAAATGTCTATCCGGTTGGTCCCGAATTTATATATATATTCTAATATATAATAATGAGGGCCGGGGAAACTGTTGAGTACACTCCCGCGCTGCTAACAGGCGAAACGATATTTAAATTGCCACTCAATGGGGTCTTAAGCCCAAATGTAGTTGTTTTTTTTTTTACCTTACTTTAGCTAAATTATATTTTTTTAGAAAAAAACCTTGGATACTGTGTAAATGTATTTTTATGTATTTTTACAAAAGTTGGAAATGTAAAACTTGATGGCCTATATTAAATTTCGTTAGGGCAAAAACAAAATTTTGTTTTAATTGTTAATTTCCATTAAAGACAGAAATTAAAATTTATGAAGTCATAAGTAACGCTCATTAAACGTTTGTGCTGAAATCTAAATAACAATAAAATGCCCCCTTATTAATATATATAATAGCCCAGTGGTGTGGGTTTGTAACGTAACGCTACAGAAGCGATGTACGACAGTCTACAGCAGTTAGTTTAGTTGAAAAATCGTGTTTTGATGAGCGCTGTAAAAATATTTAATATGATGACGTCATTGTTTGGTGTGCATCGGTACGCAAAATACAACCCCTATTATTATTATTAAATAAATACTTTGCGTACATTTCATAAAGTTTAATAATTCGTATTTATCAAAAAAGGACAAGTTAGTTGGTCTTTAAAAAAAAGGTTGGCGCCGTAGGCGCACAAAAAGCGGGGGCGCCGCAGGCGCCACGGCGCCTGGCACAATCTAGTAGATATATATAATAGCCCAGTGGTGTGGGTATGTAATGTAACGCATAACGCAAGAGATGTACGACAGTCTACAGCAGTTAGTTTATTTAAAAAATCGTGTTTTGATGAGCGCTGTAAAAATATTTAATGTGATGACGTCATTGTTTGGTGTGCATCGGTGCGCAAAATACAACCCCTATTATTATTTTTAAATAAATACTTTGCGTACATTTCATAAAGTTTAATAATTCGTATTTATCAAAAAGGACAAGTTAGTTGGTCTTTAAAAAAAAGGTTGGCGCCGTAGGCGCCCAAAAAACGGGGGCGCCGCAGGCGCCACGGTGCCTGGCACAATCTAGTTATGTTTTATTTTAACTAACTAAGCAAATAACAAGTGTGTTGACATTAATTGGTTCAAGTGAGGAGTGTGTCAAATCAACAATACAACCAGCCGAGCTGAACAATCATTCACATGGAACCGAAGTAACTGATTTGCACAAAATGTTCTTGGTAAGGTATATCGGTGTTAATTAAATGTCCACCATTGTAGAGGGTGTATAGATTCGGGAACATTCATCTCCATTTTGTAAAGAAGTAATTCATCAGAAGAGCTGAGTTAATTTTCTGTTTCTGAGTCAGACCCCATTACTGTCATTACCTCCAAAGCCGTTTTTATTTGGTTTCATAAGTAGGTGAAGTGCTAGAACCATGGTAGACAAACTCTATCATGTCGAACATTCCCGTCAGTTAATAGTTAAAACCAAAATGTTCGCGCAATCGTCAGGAGTTATATGATATCTCAGCGCTATCTTTTTTAATCTACATTTAAATCTTGACGTCCAATAATCTGTAAGTGATTGATCAATTTAAAATGTTTAACGATTGATCGAGAAATTAATTGCGCAGCTGTTGTATATATATATATATGCTAGAGGCTAGTACCCGGCTTCGCACGGGTTTTAAATGAGGTTTTCTGTAGAAGCGAACTATACTGTTTATTTGCATGAAGTAAAAGGGTACATTATTCTTAAAACAGGTCAAATTCAATTGCCTAACAGAAAAGCATAGAGTCTGCAATTCTATACCAGCAATCCCAAGACTCTGGCACACCAGTTAATACTGCACCATCGTGGTAGTGTAATTATAAACTTTCCGAATTCCCATTATACCAAAAAGTATAATTAAAGATTTGTCATTTTAGTAATGCTTATATGAGTAAAAAAACAAACACCAACAATATATTTGAGCTCCAGGCTCCCAATAAGTGTTATAAATATTTTTTTTTCGCCTGTTACCATCGCAGAAGTGTACTCAACAACTTTCGAAAAGTTCATACTCCTACCTACTCGGACAAAAGAAAAATTAGTGGTTTTTAAATTTTACAAACGTTGGCCCCACATGAGTAGTAGTTTTTGATGCTTTCTTTGTTAATTTTCATCGTGAGTGCCTCCTCAACATATTTCCAAACTTTTATGCTTCTACCATCACCTAAAATTAGAGAATACGTGATGAGTCTATTTTTATTTTAGAACAAATAAATTTGGGCCCCGGCCACCAGGGGAGTGATTTTTTTTACTCCTCTTAGCATTGCAGTTATGTATTTATCAACTTCCCAAAGTATCATGCCCTACTTAAACGGGAAATATGAGAATTAGTTATTTTCACTTTTTATATCGCTCATATAAAGAAGAAAACTACATTGGGCCCCGCCACCTTAGAGAGATAATTTAAATATGTTGTCACCTGTTACCATTGGAGATGTGAAATACGGCTCATTAAAGGAAAAAAATACATGAGGGAACACCAGCCCCACCATGAATGAGAATTTTAAAAGAATTTTTCTCCATTTTTTGTTTTGGAAGTGTGCTCCATAACTTCCAAAACTTTCATTTTTTACGTTTACGGTAAATTTGAGAATTAGAGATAAGACGGTTTTTAAAATAAGAAAAAATCTACATTTTGGCCCCTACCCCCAAAGAGTGGGATTTTAAAAATTCTTTTTTTGCTAATTAGTGTCGGTAGAGTCTACTTAACAATTTGCAAAATTTTCATGCTTCTACCTACACTGGAAATAGGAGAATTGGGGGTTTTCAGTTTTTATATACCTCATAAAGGGAAAAACATTTTGAACCTTGGACCTTAGAAAGTTATAATTTTAACAAATAATAACGGGGGGGGGGGGAGGGAGGGAAACGTTTACGTACCCCCGGCCCCCATGAGTGGGAATTTATCTAAAGCGGTTGCCATTATTGTCGGGAGAGTATGCTCGAGAATTTCCAAAAGTTTCATGGTTTTACCTATACGGTAAATTTGAGAATTAGTGAATATAAGAAAAAACTATATTTGGGCCCCCGGCCCTTAATGACTGGGAAGCTAAAAATTATTTTTTGCAAATTAGTGTTAGGAGATTGTACTTAACAATTTTGCCTATTACCATTGCAGAAGTGTACTAAACATTTTCCTAAAATTTCATGCTTCTGTCTCCTCGAGAAATAGAAACATTGTTGATTTTCATTTTTTATAAAGCTCATATTAGGAAAAAACTTTTTTGGGCCCCCGGCGCCTATGAGTGTGAATTTATGGAACGAAACCTATTTAAGAACCTTCCCCATATAATTGTGTGTACGTTTACTAAATTTCACTTTACTGGGTTGTCTGGATCTTGAGTTATTAGGGAACAGACAGACAGACAGACTGACAGACAGACACACAACAAATGCGTCTTATATATATATACTAGAGGCAAGTACCCGGCTTCGCACGGGTTTTAAATGAGTTTTCTGTTGAAGCGTAGTATACTGTTTGTGGGACGTGGTGGTCGAGAGGTAGCGCTCTCGACTGTCATACCGATGGTCACGGGTTCGAATCCACAGGATTTGTTCTCGCGGCCTGAAGAGTCCCCGAGTCACCCAGCTCCGAATGGGTACCTAACTAGACAATAGTTAGGCGGCTGGAGTAATGCGTGGAACCCCTATAGCCGTGGCCTGTGACCGCTGCATCACTTGCCAACAGATCATCTCTCATGGTCTGTGGACGCAATTATCTTCTGCATAGAAGGAGCGTCTGTATATCTTAAGATAAGATACTTTTTATTTGCATGAAGTAAAAGGGTACATTTATCTTAAAGCAGATCAAATACTATTGCCTATCAGAAAAGCATAGTGTCTGCAATTCTATACCAGCAATCCCAAGACTCTGGCACACCAGTTAAGACTGCACTATCGTGGTAGTGTAATTAACATTTTCCGAATTCCCATTATTCCAAATAGTAGAATTAAAGATTTTCAATTTTTATATAGCTTATATGAGTAAAAAACAACACTATATTACCATGGCAGTTATGTATTTCTCAACTTCCCAAAGTATCATGCTTCTACCTAAACGGGAAATAGGAGAATTANTTTTTTTACGTAAACGGTAAATTTGAGAATTAGAGATAAGACGGCTTTTCATATAAGAAAAAACTACATTTTGTCCCCTAGCCCCCAAGAGTGGGATTTTTAAAATTCTTTTTTGCAAATTAGCGTTGGTAGAGTGTGCTTAACAACTTGCTAAACTTTCATGCTTCTACATACACGGGAAATAGGAGAATTGGTAATTTTCAATTTGTATATAGCTAATATAAGGAATAAACATTTGGGCCCCTGGACCCCAGAAAGTAATAATAAAATCATATTTTCGCCTGTTATAATTTGGGTAATGCACTAAACATTATCCTAAAATGTCATGCTTCTGCCTACTCGGGAAATAGGATAATTAGTTATTTTCAATTTTATATACCTCAAATAACAGAGGAAAAACGTTTTTAGGCCCCAGTCCTTAGATTTGGAATTGATGGAACGATTGCCATTATTGTCGGGAGACTATGCTCAAGAATATCCAAAAGTTTCATGATATCCCCTTAACGGTAAATTTGAGAATTAATGATGAGTGAGTTTTTAATATAAGAAAAAACTACCTATTGGCCCCCGACCCCCAATGAGTGGGAAGTTTAAAATTCTATTTTGCAAATTAGCGTTAGGAGAGCGTACTTAACAACTTCCCGAAGTTTCATTCTTCTACCTACACGGGAAATAGTCGAATAGGGGATGTTCAGTATTTATAAAGCATATATTAGTCTTTTTAAAAAAAAAAAAAACTCCATTTGGGCCCCCGACTTCCAGTAAGTGATAATTTAAATATTTTTTTCATCTGTTACCACTGTGGGGTTGTACTCATCAATGTTTGGAGGAGTACATGCTTCCACATAATCAGAAACCTGATCTTTCTTGAGACGTGATTGTATTTCGTTGTCTACATTTCGTTAATTTAGCCCACTTAAGAAAAAATACATTTGGGCCCCCGGGACCACATAAGTGTGATTTTTTTTTCTTGGCCATTATTGCTAGGAGAGTAATTTCCCAAAGTTTCATGTTTTTACGACACGGTACATTGGAGAGTTAGGGATGAGTTTGTTTCTAATATAAGAAAAAACAGCATTTGGGCCCCCATGCCCCTAATGAGTGGGAAGTTTGAAATTCTTTTTCGCAAATTAGCGTTAGGAGAGTGTACTTAACAACTTATCAAAGTTTCATATTTCTAACTACATGGGAAATTGTAGAATGGGTGATTTTCACTATTTATATAGTGTATATAAGTAAAAAAAACAATACATTTGGGCCCCTGGCTCCCCATGAGTGGGGAGTTTAAAATTGATTATTTCAAAATATCGTCGGGTTCGCTTACTTAACAACTTGCCAAAGTTTCATGCTTCTACCTATCCGTAAAATAGGATAATTAGTGATTATCAGTTTTATATATAGTTCATATAAGGGGGAAAAGTAAATTTGGGCCCCCAGCCCCCAGAAAGAGGTTATTAAAATATATTTTTGCCCGTTACCATTGCAGAAGTGTACTAAACAATTTCCTAAAATTTCATGCTTCTGCCTCCTCGAGAAATAGATAAATTGTTGATTTTCATTTTTTATATAGCTCAAATTAGGAAAAAAAAGTTTTGGCCCCCCCCCCGGCGCCCCTGAGTGCAAATTTACGGAACGAAACCTATTTAAGAGCCTTCCCCATATAATTGTGTGTACGTTTACTAAATTTCACTTGACTGGGTTGTCTGGATCTTGAGTTATTAGGCAACAGACAGACAGACAGACAGACACACGGACAACAAATGCGTCTTATATATATATAGATACTAGGGACAAGTACCCGGCTTCGTACGGGTTTTAAATGAGGTTTATCGTAGACGCATACTAAACTGGTTATTTACATGAAGTAAAAATTAAAAGGGTAGCCTACATTTATTTTAAAGCAGGTCGAATACAATTGCTTATCCGAAAAGTGTAGTGTCAGCAATCCCAAAACTCCAGTTAAGACTGCACTATCGTGATAGTATAATTAACAACTTTCCGAAATCCCATTATTCCAAATAGTAGAATTAAAGATGTTCAATTTTTATATAGCTTATATAAGTAAAAAACAACATTATTTTGTGGCACCAGGCTTCCAATAAGTGTTATAATTTTTTTTGCCTGTTACTATCGCAGAAGTGCACTCAACACCTTTCGAAAATTTCATTAGTGGTTTTCAAATTTTACAGGGCCAATGTAAGGAAAAAACGTATTTGGGCCCCACATGAGCAGGAGTTTTAATATTTTTCTTTGTTAATTTTCGTCGTGAGTGCCTCCTCAACAAATTTCCAAACTTTTATGCTTCTACGTCACCGAAAATTAGAGAATACGTGATGAGTCTGTTTTTTATATAAAAACAAATACATTTGGGCCCTGCCTCCAGGGGGCGATTTCTTTTAACTCCTCTTATCCTTGCGGATATGTATTTCTCAACTTCCCAAAGTATCATGCTTCTACCTAAACGGGAAATAGGAGAATTAGTAATTTTCGCTCAAATAAAGAAAAAAACTACACTGGGCCCCGGCCCCCTTCGAAAGATAATTTAAATATGTTTTCACCTGTTACCATTGGAGATGTGAAATATAGTTCATTTAAGGAATAAATACATTTGGGCACACAAGCCCCACCCTGAGTGAGAATTTAAAAAAAAAAACAACTTTTTATCAATTTTTGTTGGGAGAGAGTGCTCAAAAACTTCCAAAAGTTTCATGTCTTTACGTATACGGTAAATTTGAGAATTAGGGATAATAAGGTTTTTAATGTAAGAAAAACTACATTTGGGTCCCTAGCCCCAAAGAATGGGAATTTTAAAATTCTTTTTTGCGATTTAGCATTAGGAGAGTGTCTTTAACAATTTCCTACAGTTTCATTCTTCTACCTACACGGGAAATATTCGAATGGGGGATTTTTCAGTATTTATATAGCGTATAGTAGTAAAAAATACATTTGGGCCCCCGGCTCCCCATGAGTTTGAAGTTTAAATTATTTCTCGCAAAATATCGTCGGAGTAGCGTACACCAACTTGCCAAAGTTTCTTACTTCTACCTACACGGGGAATAGGAGAATTAATGATTTTAAATTTTTATATAGCTAATAAAGCAAAAAAAATTTGGGCCCCTGGACCCCAGAAAGTGATAATTGAAATATTTTTTCGCCTGCGATAATTTGGGTAATGTACTAAACAATAATCCTAAAATTTCATGCCTACTCGGGAAAGAGGAGAATTAGTTATTGTCCATTTTATATACCTCAACTAACGGGGGGGAAATGTTTTTAGGCCCCGGGCCCCATGAGTTAGAGTTTAAAGAAAAGATTGCTATCATTGTCGGGACAGTATGCTCAAGAATTTCCAAAAGTTTCATGGTTTTACCTACACGGTAAATTTGAGAATTAGTGATGAGTGAGTTTTTAATATAAGAAAAAACTAAATTTGGGCCCCCGGCCCCAAATGATTGGGAAGTTTAAAATTTGTTTGTTCAAATTAGCGCTAGGGGAGTGTACTTAACAACTTCCCAAAGTTTCATTCTTCTACCTACACAGGAAATAGTCGAATTGGGGATTTTCAGTATTTGTATAGCGTATATTAGTACAAAAAAAAATCTACATATGGGCCCCCGGCTCCCCATGAGTGAGAAGTTTAAAATTCTTTCTCGCAAAATATCGTCGGGGGAGCATACTTAACAACTTGCCAAAGTTTCATACTTCTACCTATCCGTAAAATAAGATAATTAGTGATTATCAGTTTTTATATATAGTTCATGTAAAGGAAAAAAATTAATTTGGGCCCCCGGCTCCCAGTAAGTGATAAATTAAATATTTCTTTCCCCTCTTACCAATGCGGAAGTGTAGTAAACAATATCCTAAAATTTCATGCTTCTGCCATTTCGAGAAATAGAAAAATTGTTTATTTTCATTTTTTATAGAGCTCAAATAAGGAAAATAAAAGTTTTGGGGCCCCCGGTGCCCATGAGTGTGAATGTATGGAACGAAACCTATTTAAGAACCTTCCCCGTGTGTATGTTTACCGAATTTCACTTCATTGGGTTGTCTGGATCTTGAGTTATTAGGGAACAGACAGACAGACTGACAGACATACGGACAACAAATGCGTCTTATATATATAACTAGAGGCAAGTACCCGGCTTCGCACGGGTTTTAAATAGGGATTTCTGGAGAAGCGTACACAATGCTTTTTCGCAAATTAGCGTTAGGAGAGTGTACTTAACAAATTCCCAAAGTTTCATTCTTTTAACTACACGGGAAATAGTCGAATGGGGGATTTTCAGTATTTATATAGCAAATAATAGTAAAAAAAAAAACTACATTTTGGCTCCCGGCTCCCAGTAACAGATAATTTAAATATTTTTTTTCACCTGTTACCACTGCGGGGTTGTACTCATCGATTCTGGGGTACGACATTGCTTCCACCTAATCAGAAACCTGATCTTTCGTGAGACGTGATTGTATTTCGTTGTCTACATTTTGTTAATATAGCCCACTCAAGAAAAAGTACATTTGGGCCACCGGCACCACATAAGTGAGAATTGTATTTATTTATTTTTTTGCCATTATTGCCAGGAGAGCAATTTCCAAAAGTTTCATGTTTTTACGACACGGTACATTGGAGAATAAGTGATGAGTTTGTTTCTAATAAAAGAAAAAAAAACATTTGGGCCCCCGGCCCCCAATGAGTGGGAAGTTTGAAATTCTTTTTCGCAAATTAGCGTTAGGAGAGTTTACTTAACAAATTCCCAAAGTTTCATTCTGCTACCTACACGGGAAATAGTAGAATCGGGGATTTTCAGTATTTATATAGTGTATATAAGTAAAAAAAAACCACTACATTTGGGCCCCTGCCTCCCCATGAGTGGGGAGTTTAAAATTGTTTATTTCAAAATATCGTCGCGTTAGCGTACTTAACAACTTGCCAAAATTTCATGCTTCTATATATCAGTAAAATAGGATTTTTAGTGATTTTTAGTTTTTATATATAGTTTATATAAGAGAAAAAACTAAATTTGGGCCCCCAGCCCCCAGAAGGAAGTAATTTAAATATATTTTTGCCTGTTCCCATTGCAGAAGTATACTCAACTATTTCCTAAAATTTCATGGTTCTGCCTCCTCGAAAAATAGAAAAATTGTTGATTTTCATTTTTATATAGCCAAAAAAAAAGGAAAAAAAAGTTGATGGGCCCCCAGAGCCCATGAGTATGAATTTATGGAACGAAACCTTATTAAGAACCTTCCCCATATAATTATGTGTACGTTTACCAAATTTCAATTGACTGGGTTGTCTGGATCTTCAGTTATTAGGGAACAGACAGACAGACACACAACAAATGCGTCTAATATATAGATAGAGAGATATAGATATATATTTATATGTATATATTTAACGAAAATTAAATACCTTAAAAATGGTGTATATCTTCCCATAAATATGTTGGGGGGGGGGCGTTGAGACAGTATTATTTCAATCCAATATTTCAGGGTCATAACATTGAAACTTTTAACAAATGTTGTTATATATTATTTACACAATACATTTTGAAGAAATGTGATAGCGTTCTAGATCAAATTGTATCTGTCTTATATTAATATGTAATTTTTTGTTGTTTTTGGCAATTTTACGTTGTCTTGAATTTTTCTAACAAATTATTGCAGAGAAATATAATATCTAAAACTAAAACTGCATTCGATATTACTTCTAAATATACAATTATTGTTATAGTAGTTTATCTCAAAGACATTTATTTTAAAAGCCGTTTTTTAAAATAACATTACTATAATGCACAAGGTGTCCGCACCACAAAATTAATAATAAATTTTATCTGTCCAATTGTTTTAGCAGGTTTATTCAGAGAGAACCAAGAAATTCTATCCGGTTCAAGGACTTCACACTTCTGTCCTTGAAAGTGCCATTAAAAAAATAGCATCAGATATCTGCAGCCCTACGGCTATAGACGTCGACTTTTTAAAGAAACAATACGATGAACTGTTAGACATTTATGATTTTTACAGAGTCCATCGGTCAGTTACAGCAGAGTTTCTCAATTTTTACGGCATTACAGGTAATTCTCAAAGTAAACGAATTTTTTAGCGATATGGGAGAACCTGAAAAGGCTTCTAAAAAAAACAGTTAATGCTTCAAAACTTGAGACTTTGGTGTGTGTGTCATTAACCTCATAGAAACCAAGGACGATGACAAGATATTTGATACCATCGTTAACTAGCTTATTAGTATTACAGAATTCACGATCCACCCCCATTCCTTAAACATAGGAATATTGTTTTCGGACTGACCACCTAATCGTTTTGCCCTGCCCTCTCCCCCCTTTACTAAAAAGGCTTGCACTGCTCTCTTGCTGCTTTACTTTCATTGACTTTTTGGATTTCACCGCAGCTAAGTTTTAATTTTTTAATTTTTATATTCGTTTTATTGGTGTATAGTTTGATCGTTGAGGAAGTCTCTTTGTCGAAACGATCACTGTTTAGTTACTTCCTGTCATGCTAACCTTTACCCCGTTTACGTCTTTTCAATTTAATTAGAGAAGACTGGGATGAAAGTCGGTAAAGCGAACTATCTTTTCTGGCCTGTCATGTTTCACAAGTTGCTGAGCCAATATGTAAAGTAAGGTACCGGGAGACTCCGTCATTGACAAGCGTCGCGGAGCGTATTTGGGATAGCTTGGGAAAAGATGCTTGGGAGTCTTTCCCTGATGAGTATATAGTACGATATTGACTGAAAATTTTTCCTGCTATTTGGTTTTTTGGATTTTCCCCGGGCTTTTTGTGTGGAGGTGATAGAGAAACTTTCATGAGATGGGTACAGAACTTCATATTTTACATGAGTACATCAAACATGCACTACTGATAGGTATGCTTTTAATTTAAAATTAGATGGTCATTCCCATTCCTTTCCAGAATCTGTCATATAGTCCGCGAAGCGTAACAATTAAAATTTCTTAAGTTCGCAATCACTTGTATAAAACTCTGAGACAATGTACTAGGAAGCGGTTCATTGCGCTATATTTCAAGGCTCTGGAAGTTTGTTTGTTTGAACAATGTCTTGCATGCAGTTGGTTGATACAGGACTTCTTTTTTTAATGATTGTGAGTCCGTATTTTAAGCTTGCAATGAAACGTTTTTCAAAACTGCCCTGGTTCTTAGCTTAGAGGGCACTGTCATCGTCAAAGGAAGGATACATTATAGTGCATGGCCCAAACTTTGCTTTAGCTTTATTCTACTGAGATTTAACAAACGGTCATCATTGTGATACCTAATGTCAAAGCTCTCGGAATCATCCATGAATGTCTCTTATAAATAGACTGAAAACATGAGACTTAACAGTGTTAGGAATATAGAGCAACACTGTTTGACAAACTTTTCGTGGGAAATGTTAGAATTCTAAAAAATAAACATCTAAAAACAGTAGGTCATAAAGATTAAAAGAAAATCGTGGAATTTTTATAACCAAAGAAATATCTGGGCACGAGCAGAATGATGAAAACTGATTAATAGTTGAATTTTGAAATGTAGGTAGGCATTGTTTAGGTCCATAATTTTCGGATGTGATTGACTACATTATGGAACCTTAGTTTATATTTATTATTTTGTTTGCGTCTCAATTTGACCTGAAGGATTTATTTCATAAATATTATGGAAGCATTTATGAGCAATGTTTTTTTTAAAAAACAATACTTGTAAATTATTTTCACTCTATAGCGAGATGTGTGGAAATTCTAAGAAACTTACAGCAGGCAAAAGCAGTGAATAGTTTGGAAATTACTGTTCTTGAATTGTGCCTGAAATATTCCCAAACCAGCAGCAATTTCACACAGGTAAGACAATGCGACAATAACGGTAAGACAGATAAATATGTCATTTTTGACAAGTTTAACAGCTTTTAAGTATAAGTTATCTCCCTCGGTATCACACTTAATGCCTCAAATGCGCTACGCATCATTGTGTTTGCGGTGATCGGTAGAACAATAGCACAATGGGTAAACAATCATTAGAAGAATCGGTAAAATAATCGGTAAACACTCGGTAGGAAAATCATTAGAACTATCACAGAACAAAAAATCATCAAAAGTAAAATAAAATATCAGTATATAAGAAATGGTATTGAATAGATCTGCAATTAATACGCGATTTTTCTTAAAGAAAATATTAAACATTGAGATATTTCCATTTAACAAATTTTAATCCATTACATTTTTGGAGTACTAAAGGAGAAAAAAATATTGTTACAAATCAAATCATTTTTCTTGTATATTTGCCTTTATCTGACCACCAGTCGTAAAGATGTGCTTTCGACTTTTTGTATCCATGTCGTTTACATGTACATTTTTATACTCAGTTTCTGTCTGATTTCGGTATGGTGAAATTTCTTGTGAGCTGCTTGAAGAATGCATCTTCCAGCACTGATGATAAGGTAAATATGATTTGTCATATGGCGAGTTTCGTTGTGTTAAAAACGTAGAAACTTACTATAACACTTATAGAAACTTTACATAGGAATAAAATATAATACATACCGCTATAGGTTCATTTTATTTAAAATAATATTATTTATATTAAACTATTCCTTGAATTTAGATCTGCCTAAAGATGATTGACTTCTATATATCTATCCTTCACAACATAGTCATTTACTCAGCTGATAAGCAAGGTGGAATTTATCGTCTGGCAGTTCAGGTAAAAAATTTGTTTATAAAATAACATACGAGATTTTAATAGCGAAATTACTTTTTAACGTATGACCTTTCATACATTGAGAATTAGAAAAATGCATTGTTGAATCATTATGTTTCTTTATCGTGGAAGGCGACGCCTTTTCCTAGTAAATAAAGACGTCATTTTAAGAAAATTAATTTTAAAAAATCATTTATGATATGTCGTATGCAGATTCACTTTTGATTTTGTGAAATCTTTGAAAGATGGACAACGTCAGCGTTTTTATTTTCAATCTTTACATATCTCCACAAATGGACTGGATTTATCCTCATGTGAATTATATGAAGAGCTATCGGATACTTTTAACAATATTTGTTACCATGTTCTTGAAAGATGTTTTTCGTGAACTGTGTCTCCTAAAAGTGCTATGAGCTCAGTTTGATATTTAGATGACAAGGTTTTTTCCCCCTTTTTCACATGATGTACTCGGTGCGCCCGATCGTACTTTTCAAGCAAATGCGTCAATTCAAGTTCCAGAATACTTTATTTGTTTGCAACAGTATTTTCCACTCTGTGAGCTAAAAATCAAATTTCGAATATGCCAGGATTGAATAATGGCAAACATTCTAACAAGATCTTTTTTGAGAATATTTTGTGTTCTTTTACAGCAACGTATTGTACTTTAGTAATACTACATTTTTAAATCCGTTTTCTGATTCTTTATAATTGCTAATAATTTTGGTAATGTTTAGCACTTATTCATCAGTGTCTACTTTAGGATTTATGTGTGCCAAGTTTTAATTCCATTAGACAGTAATATAGACCATTGTTTTATTTATGCCGTGAAAGAAAAGACATTAAAGTTAAGATACTGATGCTTCGGAGGAATAAACCATTAAGTACGCAAAAAATTGTCCCCATAGTTTACTAACGTTAAAATCAAACTTGCATCAAATATGTCTACCAGAATAATAGTCTCATGTTCGTACACTAATTTCGCCTCTATCTTTTTTTAGCTTTCCGGCATTAGAATCAGATGACTTAAGATTCATTATGGAGTTTGAAGTTTTGGCATTAGAAAATTTCAAATATTTTAATATAGTATCTTCTTTTATTTTATAAATAATAGCCTTTCTTTCATATTATGAAAGTAAGTTCAATTTTTCAACTTTAGAAGCGTTTTTACAAATGTGGACTTTTCCACCCCCTCCCCCACTAAACAGAAAAAATGGGTCAAGCAGACCATTCGTTTGGCGCAAGTTTATAATTGATGGGAATCAGGAGGCAATAATTTTTGCTTGTACAACATTAGTAGCTTTCAATTTTGTTTAAAATCAATTAAGTTACCACCAGTTATATAGCCAATAAAGACTTTGAAATTTTGAAAGTAGAACTTCAACATACTTTTGCATAGATTCTTTATTTCTTTTCTATTTGTTTTTTTTTTTAAATTCTCATAAAAACTCCACATTCTTGTAAATTTTTCCTTGTTAGAAACTAATCAACGACTAGGAATTCTCCCCTTTTAAATCAGGACCAACCAGGACATTTACCCTTCCCCACTCCCCCCCCCTCGCTACGTGACTGAAACTGATGTCTTGTTGAGATCTTGTCTCAATCAAACATGTGCAGCGTCCCAGCCATTTTAAGCCAAAGATGGCTCCGCCGCTTTAGTACATCAAGTGAATACAACCTGGTCATATACAAAAGGACCGCATATTGGTGACGGAAGAGTCACAGATTCCTAGGCGCATTTAGGACAGACATGAGGGAGGCTGAAATGACATTCCAAACTGGGAGAACATGGTAGAAGGTCGATCTACAAGGTGAGACATCGTGAATGAAGAGACAATACGAACCGAGGAGCAAGAGCAGGGATGCAACATCTGCGAAAAGAGCGAAAAGGGAAGGCCAGCCAATATTTCTGAACCGCATTCGTTTTCGGGACATCTAAAAGAAACTGTTGATCTAGGAATGGTATATCATGCAACAGCCAAGAGCCGCAAACAAAGAGGATAAATCTATTGTCCTTCGAACAGTTTGCCATTTTATTATTTTAAAAATACTCTATTACACAAAAAGAGGAATATTTATCTTTGCTTTTTTAAACTTATGCAATCGTCAATTTCTACTACACTTTGAAAATAGGTCCTAGAAAAATACTTGTCAAGCACCAATGACGTCATCAAAGTGAAGTCAGTCCTGACACTGAGTCATTTATACAGCGTACAAGAAATAAAATGCCTTAAAACTAAAATAGGTAACTTGAAATTTCATAGACTAAAATCATATGTTTAATATAACGATACAATTATGATTTCGAAAACAATAATTTCAGTGTATTTTTTTAAAACTTTATATTATAACATTAAAACCAATATATTTTTTTCTGATATTTTTTAAAGTAAGAACACTGCGATATGATTGGTGATAATATTCCTGGTCATGATAATTCTGGTCATACCTGACTTTGTATTTTAAGCCTTAGCAGGAAAAATTTGAGGTAAATAATTTAAGACAGTTTGGGCTTCACATTGCAGACGACGTCCTACTCATTAGTGTTGAATGGCTAAAAGAAGCTGTTGAAAGTAGCCAGAGAACATGTAAGGCTGGCCTCTACGCGTGGACCATAATACTAGGATTGGCTCAACTATCTGAGAACGTTCATGTTTGCGAACAGGTGGGATTTTTTAATAAATATATATGTTAAAATATAATTTTTTAAATCATAACTTCATTTCTGTAATGGTGATTTAGTTGTAAAAGCATTAAATTTGAAAAAAGATTTTTTTTAAATAAAGTGTTGTATACTTTATTTGTGAAAATGTTATATATTTGCTTCAATTTTCTGGGACTAGATAAGGACACTGGATGTTTTAACCATTGTGTCTGAAGTTATGAAAAGCCAAGACAGCTTTAACGAAAAAATGGCAGCTGAACAATTTTTGAAAAAACAACCAAAGGACTGTGTAAAAGCTATCTCGGGTATGTAGAAATAATAAATAAACTATGATTTACACAATTGAATTAAAATTATTTCAATTGTTAGCAAATACTGATTTGAAAAAAGATCAATGCATAATAGATCTATACATAATTCACGAGAACAACAACAAGTCGAATGCAAATAAGTATGACGAATGACCCTCGCTGAGATCGGCCAATCACAGTTTATGTTTGGCAAGCGATCGTAGTAAAGGATCGGGGAGGGTGGGCAGGTAACAAGAATCACAGTGCGCATGTCTCATGATCAATAATGCGTCGGTGATCTCGCGTTGTTTTCATTTCCTCGTGCTCAAGTTTGTGTCCGTTCCCCTCTCTCCAGCTCTTTACACTATCTATGAGCAAGTCTGCATCGTATGCTACGCCGAGGGTTGTATCTAGTGAAGGGATAGTAAGCAAAGGGAAATCAACCCGGATAAACAGCCATATTATCTTATGTAGAAAGATCAGTTAGTGTTTGTAACTTTGTATGTTTGTATGTTTCATGTTTCAAGTCCGTTAATCACGGAAAAAACAAATGACTTACGGGGACAAAATTAGGAAGGTTCCATTCAACCTGCAGATGGTTTTATTAAAGTTTTTGTAGTTGTCCCTTTTGAATGAAAGCCATCAATTAAATGATCAGAAAATATTGAGACAAATGAGAGGACAATTCGATCTTATTTCCATATTGAACAACTTTAAGCGAACATTCAAAGCGAGTTATTATTTTATTTTATTTTTTTGCAGTTTTTTCCCACACTCTATATTGAGAATTGCGTCTTAAAAATATATATTATTACCTAATTACGGTGCACACATTTTCGGGTACCCCTCTTTAATGGAGCTGTGCGGTACAACACAGTGGCCTTTTTACAGCAACTTTCTTTATAGTAAAGATACAGTAAAAATATAGCATTTCAAATCTTACACGATGCATGGGGCTTATTCTTGTACACGTGTAAATGATATTGATAATTTGTTATCTCTTTCATAACTCGGCATTAAATGAAAACTTAAGCCTAATTCCTGCCGGTGTCACGAAATAAGGTCTCCCCCGGAGAATTTATTTTAAAACAAAATCGCCCCGGAGAATATATTTTAAATTAATGTCTCCCCCTTTAATATGGATCCTCCCCTTAATTATTTGAAATTATAAATAATTGTTTTATTCCACTTTGTATCCGGCATCCTTCCGTCTCGCGAGACGATGGTGCATCACCGTTGTGTTGGGTTGCATTTTCTCGAGTAGCTGTGCAGTCCTATCCTTGAGTGACAGTCTTTGCCACAGTTTTTACACACGAGTTCTGTGCTTCCAAATGTTTTGGCCTTTCTCCTAGCTCTTCTGTCTGCAGCCTCCTCCATTCTTCGCTCCTCGGCTACTATGACGCCCTCTTTGACAACTGTGCGCCACGTAGATCGGTCTTCTGCCTTACACTCCCAGTCACTTGTATGTATTTTGGCTGCTTTCATGTCCCTTTGACAGACATCTTTAAATCGCAAGCGTGGGCGACCTGTTTTCCTCTTTCCTGAAGCAAGTTCACCATATAGGAGGTCCTTCGGGATGCGGCCGGGGCTCATTCTTTTGACATGTCCTAGCCACCTCAGGCGTCTTTCACTAAGAATTGAGAACATGCTTTGGGTATTGGCACGCGTTCGGACCTCACTATTAGGCACTTTTTCTTGCCATTTAATACCAAGGATGCGACGCAAGCATCTCAAATGGAAGCTGTTAAGCGTACGCTCTTGTGATGTATAAGTGGTCCATGTCTCACTCCCATATAGTAGTGTACTGATGACACAGGCTCGATAGACGCACATTTTGGTTTTCTCCGTTAGCTTGGTGTTTTGCAAGACCCGCTTATTTAGTTTAGCCATTGTTGCGGCTGCCTTGCCAATTCTGCTGTTTATTTCTTCTTCAATGGACAGTGTATTGGAGACCTTGGATCCCAAGTAGGTGAAGCTGTCCACAACCTCCAAGTTTTCATTATCGATATTTATGGTAGGAGGAAGTCAAGTGTCTTGGGCCATGATGTTTGTCTTTTTCAAGCTGATGTGCAGACCAAATTCTTTGCATTCATTGAAGAAGCTTGACACGAGTTGTTGCAAACCAGATTATGTATGTGCTGCTGTTAGTGCCGCATCATTCGCAAATAGTAACTCTCGAATTAGGACATCCGTCGTTTTGGTCTTGGCTCGGAGGCGGGCAGTGTTGAAAAGTCCTCCATCAGCTCTGGTATGTAACCAGATTCCCTCACTGCTATCCTTGAATGCGTATCGAAGAAGTACAGAGAAGAATATTGCGAAGAGTGTTGGTGCGAGTACACAACCTTGTTTAACTCCGCTGCTGACAGGGAAGGCCTCTGACTTAGCTCCATCAAACAGCACTGTGCCAAGCATATTTTCATGGAACTGTCTGATGATGGCAAGTAGGTGAGGGGGACAGCCAATTTTTGCCAGTATTTGGAATAGCCCGTTGCGACTGACTAAGTCGAAGGCTTTTGTAAGGTCCACAAATGCAATGTATAGTGGCATCTGCTGCTCTCTGCATTTTTCCTGGAGCTGTCGTATGGATAACACCTTGTCTATGGTAGACCGACCGGACCGGAAACCGCACTAAGAATCTGTAGACAATACTAAGGAGTGAAATGCCGCGATAATTACTGCAATCACTCCTATCACCTTTGTTTTTATATAGTGTCACTATATTTGCATCCTTTAGGTCTTGGGGGATGTAGCCCTGTTCCCAGCAGAGGGACAGAATCTCGTGCAATGGTTGGAGTAAAGCTGTCTTGCCACTCTTTAGAACCTCTGGTGGTATTCCATCATTCCCAGGCGCTTTTCCACAAGCTAGACTGTCAATTGCTTTGCTCAGCTCTTCCTGTGTGGGCACGACATCAAGTTCTTCCATGAGTGGCATATCTGGGATGTCATCTAGAGCGGTGCTGGAGACTGTGGTAACTGTTGAATACAATTCCAGATAATGCTCAACCCACCGTTTTAGCTGTGCTGCCTGGTCTTGAATAATTTCTCCACTTTTGGACTTTAGGGGAGCAGCTTTTGACGTCAAGGGGCCCGTTGCCTTTTTGATGTTTTCGTACATGACTTTTGCATTGCCCATGTCTGCAGCTGATTGTATACTGGAACAGAGCTTAAGCCAGTAGGTATTGACACATTTACGTGCAACCTTTTGGGCAAGTGACTTAGCTGTTTTTAAGGCATGCAAATTGTCGGGTGTAGGCTTTTCCTTGTAAGCCATAAGAGCTTTCCTTTTTGCTTCAGTGACGGGTTTCATCTCGTCCCAATGTTCATCAAACCAGTCCGTGTTTTTGTGAGATTTTTTGCCAAAGGCTTGTATTGCGGATGTATAGATTGTGTCTCTCAGATGCGTCCATTTGGAGTCAATGGTGACGCATGGGGACATCTTTGAGAGACTTTCCTTCACCTTGTCTTTGAACAGCTGCGCTATCGCAGGGTCTTTCATGCAGGAGGTATTGATGCGTGGACTTCCCTTTTTCTTTGTGTGGTACGAGTTTTTCCTCATTATTCGTACTTTGCTGGCGACAAGGGAATGATCCGTGTCACAGTCGGCACTGTGATAGCTGCGAGTGAGTAGGACGCTAGCTAGTTGTGCACGCCTGGTGATAATGAGGTCCAGCTGGTGCCATTGGTGGGATCGAGGGTGTCTCCAAGATACTTGATGTATATCCTTGCACTTGAAGAAAGTGTTGGTCACACACAAGCCTCGTGAGCAGCACAATTCCAGAAGCCTTTGTCCATTTTCATTTAACTTTCCTCTTCCAAATAGTCCAAGGCAGGTGGGCCAGGCTTCGTGGTCGCTCCCCACTCTAGCATTGAAATCTCCTAGGAGATAGATTGCCTCGTCTTTGTGGATGCCGGCTATTGCCTGGTCTAACGCTCCATAGAACTGGTCCTTCTCTTCCGGAGTTGAATAGAGTGTTGGGGCATACACACTAAGAATGTTTGCTGGGCCCGCAGTTGTTCTGAGTCTTAGAGTGAGGATCCTCTCCGTGCCTGATGACGGTGGTTCAATGGATGGTAGAAGAGTGTTTTTAACAGCGAAACCCACACCATGCTGTCTAGGTTCGTCTTTCGGTCTGCCTTGCCAGAAGAAGGTGTAATTGGCCTCTTTGAGTGAACCGTTGTCTGGGAGCCTGGTCTCCTGAAGGCATGCTATGTCAATCTTTAGCCTTTTAAGTTCTCTATCGATTATTCCTGTCTTCCGTGTGTCGTTTATGGACTGCAGATCATCAGTGATGCCGGGACACATAGTCCTCACGTTCCAGCTAGCGATTCGAAGAGCTGGGGTCTTCTTTTTCTTTTTTGTATTTCTTGGTGCAGGGCTTAGTGGCCCACTTGTTGAGTGGTACTCTAATCTCCACGCTCCCAGTGGAGAAGGCAGACCATGACGGGATAGCACCTATTTGAATGGGCTGCCCAGTTTGAGGCGGGCGATAGCTATCCAGTGAGACATTGGTAGTCTCTCCCATCGTCGGAAGCAGCCCCTGACGCCTAGCTCTACGTCAATTGAGCTTTAAGGGGCGCGGTGGTCAAAGTGTTAGTGCGCTGCGGCACCAAAAAAATTCTAAAAATAAAAAAATAAAAATCGGGTTCAAACCCCGGTTCTGGCACCCCTACGGGTAGATGATGCTCGTTAAAAACCTTGGCTGGTATTTCATCTAGGAGAAGGAAACTCCGAATACAAATCCTCCGCTTCCTTGCGGCTATACCTGCCTTGCGGGAAAGGCTAAGGGAGTAAATCCTGAAAGAAAATAAGGAATTGGAGCACCTACAGGTGGTCTATACATAAGACTTATGTACATACCGGCAGCTCCTGCGACGCCAATGGCAGCCAAGCTGCATCGACGCAAGTCGTTCACTTGGTTACACCATTGACGTGGAGAGGGGGATATGCTGTATGGGCAGCAGCTAATTCTCCATAATACCCGCCCAGGCTTGCATCACCTCTGGAGAGGACACTCCAGCGTCGCCGCAAGGTGTCGACAAAACACGGGAAGCAGCAGTTACCGGTTATTCCACTTTATTACTTAAAATACAGTTTATATTTGTTCTTTATGCATTTGTGTATGATTATTGAAAATTCAACAATCATAAGCTTAGTCAGGGGCGTAGCAATTTGCGGGCTTAGTGAGTGTATGCCTGAATACACACATTTTTAGGTGGCTAATTGCCCAGAGTTATTTAAAAGTATAATAGACTTGATAGATTTGAAAAAATAAAGACGATTAAGTAACACTGAAGTATTGGAACAAAAATTCACTATTGACGTTTTTAAGCATTTCCTGTGGCTAGGAGTTACATGAAATTTGCGATTTTTTTGCGTGCATTATTATGATTAAAAAATATTATAACCGAATTTTGTCGGTAGCCTTTATTAAGTTTTCAGCAGTAAATTTAACAAATTCAATTTCCCAATGACTGTAAATTTATTTTAAAAAATTAGTTGACTTTTAAATTACATTTAAATGGGATTCTCATTGTGTAGCCGTCACAAAAAACACAGAACACGCCAAAACTAAGGCACACTAACATTAGATCACACGCTTTAACGATGAATGTCTTAGCTTGGAGTCGATAGTTTTTTTTTTCTACAATATAAATCAACGTAATCTGTGGAGATCTGGGCTGAGATGAGGCGCTCGCTTAGTTAGTTTCAGATTCGCGTATAGGTGTGCCCTTGAATTAGTTAGGCATAAGGTCAATTGTCTTACAGAATGTAAGAGCCCAGAAGACTGTAGGTGTAGCTGAAAGGTGAGCTTTTTATTGGTGGCATGGGCCGGGAAAGCGCAAAGAGTCATTTGTTAGGCGTGCACGAGACTAGATTATGAGTTGATTACTTCAAGACGGGCACGTACTATCCATGTATGTTGTCCTTCGAGTCATGGTTTACTGAACTATGAAGAAGACTGCGTAGGACACATGCATGGTCTAATGAGGTAATCTAATGTAATAGTCACGTACTGGGAGGCTTGAAGGAGTTATGTATAGTTTTAAGTTGTACGATCATCAAGTAATCAATGGAAAACATAATTTAACAGATAATCAATCGAGTGAGTGAGGCAGAAATATGTTATGAGGGCTATAACCTGAGTAGAAAAGAGATATCAATATGAGGTGGTGAGTTGTGTGGGAAATTCATTACAGAATTAGACAGAATGAGTTAAGAGATTGGCTAGTCAAAATTCAAAACAGAAGTGGACATTATATGTGCTCATTCATTTTAATAATCAATTGATTTTTATCATGGATCCATCTATAGTTGCAAATATCGTGAATTATCTTGAAAATAAAAAGTTTCCAAAATCATACACAAAGAATTCCAAAAGGAGACTGAGTGAACAAGCTTTATCTTTTGTTGTAACGAAGGGAACACTCTATCACAAAGTTAAAGGTGAAAAGAAGCAGAAAGTTGCCATTGGCAAAAATGAAACAATCAATATCATTCAAAGTCTGCATTACGACGTAATAGGTGGGTGTCATTTTGGACAAGACGATACAATCAGAAAGGTTAGTGAGAGGTTTTGGCTGAGGACATTTGTGATTAATGCCAAAGTTGTAGTCATTGTCGGAGGATGAAACCCAACAATAAACCACTAGCTGCTGAGTTGCATCCGGTTAAAGTAACAGATATATTTGAACGCAGATGTGTAGATTTGATCGGTCCATTAAATGAAACACATTCAGGAAAGTGGTTTGTAATCGTAGCAACTGAATATCTAACAAAGTAGGTTGAAGTAGCAGCCTTGCCAGACAAATCAGCTCTTTCTGTACACGAATTCTTTATCAATCTTGTCTTCCGTTATGGTGCTTGTCATTTCCTGCTGTACAATCAGGGGAGAGAAATTAGCAATGCTCTTCTAAGAATGTGTGCGACATAATATCTATAAAACAATCGACTTCATCAGCGTACCACCCACAGAGTAATGGCCTCACAGAAAGATTCAATCAGAAACTCTTAACACAACTGATGAAGTAAGTGAACACAGAAACTAACAATTGGGACGACTTTTTGCAACCGATAGCCTTTGCCTACCGAACTAACCGCAGGCTTCAGTGATTTACACCCCGTTCCAGCAACACTACCACGTGATTTGCAAGCAAGCAATGCGACTGGAGATCATACAGAACCTTCAACAGCTTCTAACGCAAGGATGGAGTATATCACAGAGACCATGTGTAAAATTTAAAAAAAAACTGCAAGTCCTTATGCTGATACAATGTATACACAGCAAAAAGTGTCTCACAAAAATGTAATATTTTTTTTAAAAAATGCTTTTAAAGAATACTTTGTAACTGTAATTGCAATTGTTGCTTAATTCTCATCCTTGAAGTATTTTATGTCTACTAAAAAGAAAAGTTTAACTAGTAGTTAGTTGTGATTTTTGTGTGTTCATCCTGATTAGTCTAATATTTTAGAAAAGTTCGCAATATTAGATTGTAACAATAATGTACCATTGAAAGACTTAATAAAATATGATAAAAGATATCTAGATCTGTCTATTCTGAATGTCATAATTAGTTCAGACACTTTAGACAGAGGAGGAGTAAATTATACTGAGAAAAGTTTATGGTTGTCATGATTATTGGAGCAAATTTCTCAATTTTTAATTATTGCCTGAAGTTGAATTGATTCCTTATCCATCAATAAAATTTTGATAAATTTTAATATTTTTTTTTTTAATTAAAGAACTGTTATGGCTGTTAATATTCAAATTCATAAAGAAAATAATACACTGTAAAGTAAAAAAATAGTTTCATATTCGTGATATGAGTTTATCTATTCGTGCATGGTGATGTTATAAAAATAAACTCCAAAATTAAACCTGCTTTTCGGAATTCTTTAAACATAATTTCATTTTAACAAACGATTTGTGTAAACTTTTGACTAAAAAATGAAAGAAATTTTATTCCTTAAAATTTATTTGATATAGACTATATAGATATAAAGCTGATTACGCCTTTATTAATATGCAGAAAAGGTTGCGTGGTTATAAGCAGTTTTATTTTTACTTGTACTTGTAGTTATATAAATAGTCTAACAAATTATTCCTCCGGCATATATAAATTACTGTTTAGAAAAACTAAAAAAACAAGTAGCCAACTTTCAGTGAATTATTAGTTTTTAAATTTGATTCCAAACATATCGGACACGCCTCTATGGACCTATTACAGGGATTGGGATTACTTCACTATTTAAATGTATACCACCTAACAAGAAACTGCTTTTAACGTAGAGTTTAAAAAAACACTGTATAATTAGGTCTTGGGCTTAAAAAGTCAGTGGCATTGACCCAGATATGGTTTAATTGCTTGCCACTTCTTTAATTGGTCACTCCAACCCCTTTCCCCAGCCCCCACCCCCAATTCAACAGAGGATTTTTGTGTCTACCGAAATTGTAGGGCCTATTAGCGAGATGGAGACAGAATTTCTCCCTGCCTGAACACCTGACATGTGAGCAAATTTACCGCTTATAGTAACACCCAACCCATGCCTTCAAAGAGACAATACTTAATTTTGTTTAAAATGCTTGATACCAACTCCGTTAGAGTCAATTCGTACAATGAGAAAAAATTCAAGTAATTAAGATTTAAAAAAAAAAAAATTACGCCCCTGAGGGGTGTAAAATGGAGTGGTTCACACCCCCAGCCCCATATATCTCTGTATTTACGCCACTACCATAAATAGAATTAAAGTAAACATGTGTGAATAATACAAATTTAATTATTCGTTATTCTATTGTTTTTGAATAATCTCTTTGTACTATATTAAAAGTGTGTTTTGATGGGGGCGGATTTATTTTGGGGGAGACATTATTTTACGGGGTAGGGGAGAATTTATTTTAATCGAGAGGACAACATTTCCGCCCCCGTAGAATCTTAATTGAGATCTTATGGAAAAACTGTCAATTTTGGTTTTTTTTTAAAGGTGGAGATAAAATTATAAATTTAGTTTTTATATTTTAGAACTCTGTATAGAATTTAATATCTTATTTCGATTACTTTGTAGCCGGAGTAAAAAACAATAATTAAAAAACCAACAAACAAACAAAAGTATGGCTTATTTCTGTTTTTATAAACAGACAATTAAATCTTACGGAAAAAAAAAGATTAGAATTTCTTAATAATCTAGAAGCAAATATTTAAAAAAGGGAGTGTGGGTAAGGAGAGTTAGAGTTTACCAAATATAGTCTAATATATTTTTGGGAAACGGGATTCTAAAAGAAATTTAACCCCTAGCTGATATAAGAAACATTGAACATTTTTAATTATATGAACACAAATAGGAAAATAAACATTATTTAATTTCTATATTAAAATACCCCGAGAAACGTTTAAAATACAGTTTATGTTTATTGTTTTTTTTTATTTAAAATAAAAAATTACCATAATTCATGTTGAAAATCTTTCATGGTCTAAAAACGATGGGTACATTTCATTCAAAGCTTTTTAAATAAGACTGTGTTAGTTTCTTAAATTCTTTTGGAAGCTAAATTGACAATATTAATAATTTATTTAGTTTAATAGCTAAGTAGTTATAGCTTTTAGAGAGAAAAAAAGGGGGAGCTCATTTTTTTATAGATGATGTAAAAGATATTTCATTAATCCTAATAGTCTAACGATGTGGAGTCGAAACATATACGATTTTTACGTGACATCGGTTGTCGTCAAATTTTTAAAAGTTACATGAATTCGAATGTAATTAATTTAAATGTAATTAGTACCCTTAAAACAATGCTCTAAGTGAACACATCTTCTCATGTGTAAAAACAATTAGAAATTAAATTGTCTTTGTGTTTTTTTCGTCTTTTTTCTTCTTCTTTTGTTTTGTTTTGTTTGTTTTTTTAAATACATTTTTTTAAAAATTCTGCTTTATTTGATAACTTATAAAATGTTTACACTCTAAACAACGTGTGTTTCATGTTTAAAGAGAATTTGATACCACCATAATATATATTTTTAATTTTCTGTTACTGATTGTTCAACTTCTCAAATAAAAAAAAGTCTTTAGATTTTTTGAGACTCAGACTAAATCAAGTTGAACATGACTGAACTAAACGTAATATTAAGTAAAACAAAAGCTAAAACTTTCTCTTAAAATAGTTAAGTTATCAGAATTGAATCATTTGCCACTGGATCTAGACCAAACTTAGTTCACAAGAACCTGATGACTCATTTGAATTGTTACATAGATTCAAACCTAATATGTTTTTTCTTTCTGTCCACGCATGGGGGTACACAGGGGGGGTGGAGGGGGGCATTGTCCCCCCCCCTACATTTGAGAAAAATGTCATAAATTTGTTACAGTAAAACTGAACTCCATTCCCCGCAAGTTAATTATATGGAAAACAGTGTATATATATATCAAACATAAAAAATAATTTTTATTTGCAATTATAACTGATTACATAACTGATTGTTGTAAATGAAATTTCTGTCACATAATTAGCAAAAATACGCCAGCATTTAAATTTATATGTCCATGTACTTTTACATAGCGAAAAAACATGTTGATTTAGTTTCTTTCATGGAAAACACTTTAATTGATTTAATTGTGGGACGTGGTGGTCGAGAGGTATATATATATATATACAAAATTAATATTATTATCTATTAAGAATTAAATACGGAATGAAATAGTTATTTTCAATATTTAATTTAACACTAAAAAGTATATACATTGAAAAAAGTTTAGAACTACTGTGTTAGGTGAACGGTTAGACAAGAATAGATCTGCTGTGTTGCCGCTATTATGACGGTCGCTGTTTTGAGACAGTCCCTATTTTTAAGTGGCTATTATGACGGTAGCAGTATACTTGGCACTACTAGAAACACTTGAGATATGATTACCAAGAACTTCATCTACAAATTGCACAAAACTTTAACAGGTCATAAAAGTTACCAGAGTTTAATTCTTTTCACTAAGTACTAAATCATGCATGCCGCAAAATAGGATTGTAGATATGATGTGACACAGTTTGTTTCGATTTTCTTGAATTTGTCTTCTAAATGATGAGTCTAACTGCCCATCTATATAAACTGCTTTGGCTTTCCATAATGCAAAAAAATTGCTTGCAGTTGCATCTTCATGACATCCTTTGTGTTACGTGCTTTGCATGTGGCTAGCGTGATCTTCGTTTAAATCTTTATATATTTTGCATGATTTGATGACAAATGCCAACTGAATTCCTCAATTTACTTTTTGCAGAAACGACACACAATAATTACAAAAAGCACCTTTTGACATTTGCGGGAATAATCACGAATCAGCTGAAATTTCAACTCATTTGAAAGGTCGTTGGTTCAGACATACCTTCCAATATCCGATTTAGAAAACGAATAAGTGTCAGCAATAATCTTATTAGAAACAGTAGCCTCAGCTGTGTCTGGCTGTTGACTTGATCTGATGTCCTCAATGTAATTTATAAGTCAGATGCTGCAGACGCCCAAAAATCTTCTATGTCTGGAATTTCAGAATACCGCGATTGGGCTCCTTTTCATTGTTTTTTAAAGCCTTTAAATAATTGTCTATCCATATTTGGCTATCCTGCAGTTTCTACACGTATATTATTTCACAGCAAAATTTAATTTTCTTTTGAGAACTTACGTTTTTGATTTATTAAAATCTTTGATATATGTTACATTTTAGCTATTACAGCGCTATTTTGTGAGTCTTATTAATTTCTAAGACTTTTTGCGGCACTTATGTTATACTTAAACTCAAATTTATTTGAAAATTAAACCTGTATAGTATTGTCATTTAGGGGCATTCTATAATTGACGTCACGTGATTTTAGCCGATTATTAACCCACCCCCTCCCCCTAGTCACAATTGGTTACAAAAACTTAGACACACACACAAACACACACACACACACACAATATGACGTCAAAAAGCTATGACACCCCACCTTAAGGTGTTGTTGTCTATTTAAAAATGAGCATGTTTCAAATCATTTTATTGTTATTTTAGTATGTATTTAGTGTAAGGCTACACTCTGATATCGAAACACTCGGTAATCCCTGCTAAATGTAATAAAATACAATAGTAAGAAATAGAATAGTAAAGTTGAACTTTGGCGTGTTTTGACGTGTCGTAACAATACTTAAACTCCCCTCCCCCTCGTCACAAAGTTTGGGACCCCCTCCCCATAAGCACTTGACGTCATTTTTGGAAATTAAAAAACGTGATTTTTTATTTTCTTGCCCCTCCCTGGAAAAATTCCAAGTGACGCACATGTGCCCATTACTTAAATATCATTTTTCCCTTAAATTTTAAATCTTCGTTTGCCAAAAATTGTTCAACTTATCGATCGATCTGAAACATATTTGGCAAGCAATTATTTTATTTTCAGAAATAAAAATATGAAAATTAGGCGAAAATAGGAAAAGTGGGCTTTTTAACATGATTTATAAAATAGATTATCTTATTGGAAACAGGAATAACCAAAGCATTGTACTCCTTAGCGAAACAGCAACATATTAAACATTAAAATTCATAGGTAAATAGGACCGTTATAATGAAAGCGACACAAATGAACACACTATTTATAAAAATAGTATTGATGTATTTTAATTTTGTTTTTATTGATTTAGTTTGACTTTCTCCCGCTAAGTTCAATAAGTGTATTAAAGGTTTCATGCATTTAATTTCTAAGTAATCCATTGCTACATCTCATCTATAGCAATGAGAAATGTGTACATACAGGAGTTTAGATTAAATTAATAATCTATTGAATTGTTTGTTTAGTTTCATTGCGGTCTCTCTATTACGCATTTTTTAAGAATTAGAGAGTTACATTTTTGTAACTGTAAACTCCTGACCATTTGAAAGTTGAATTCTCTAGACAAGGCTTGGCACAAAATATTTGTATATAATAAAAAAAAAGAAGGTTATTTCATACATTTACATACTTAAAAAATAATTATTTACATTTTTCAAACTAAGAAATAAAACTATTAACGGCATAAAACACCCGCTGTATAAGTGCGCGTATATTTCTAGTAGGTTATAATTTTAACGAACATTTGCCTCCAGATATTCTTACTTTTTAATTTATTTTGTACAACCCGAATAAATCGTTGTATTCCAACCTACGCCTGGGCTCTAAATACTTCACAAGCATTTCCAAAAACTTAAGAAAAAATATAGCTTTCTCAATCTTCCTAACAATAGCTCAATACTAAATACACAACATTTTATTGAAAAGTCCAAACTTGGGCATGTATTCGTTATAGACTGTTGGTAGATGGAGCGATTTTTCCGAATCTCAATATCCTTCCCGTAATCAGCTTAGTTACAGACCTACTATTCAAACGCAATTATAAAAATGTTTCTCTTACAATATAGTTCTGCACGAAATATATATGTGAATTTAGTTAATCACCTTGTAAAAATACTTTTTTCCGAAGGTATGTGGTAAATAATCAAATTCAAAGGAAAGGGTATAACTGGGGTCACTGGATTTTAATTGATGACAAGTATGATGAAGAAGAAAAGTCGTAATTATCAATTTCAAATGTATATTTTCCTAAACGTATTATATAGTTTAAAAAAATTTTCAATGACATATTAACATTTAAAAAATGAGAAATTTCAATTAAAATCCTTGTTTTTTTTTTTTTTTCTGTTTTTTTTTTTTTTGTTTCATTTTACTTGTAAGTAAATTGTTCTTAATAAACAAATAGCAGGCAGAAAAATATTTTTAGTAAAATGGTGATATTTCAAGTTAAAAAAATTAACTCCCTTTCTTTTAGCAAATTATTAAAAATTAAGGTTTCTAATATTTAAATATTATGTGAATAACTGTTTTTTCAGAGAACAAATGCTGCTTTATATTTTTGCCTAAAAATAAAGTAAAATTATAATTGCTTTATTTGGTTTTCTTTAAAAGGTTTCTCAAAACTATATACTCTAATATTTACTCTTTATTATTTCACTTTCAAGCTCATTATCAATATAAAAATGTATATGAAAGAATCGATTTAATAGAAGTCATGTGGTAATCATTATAAATGCTATTTCTTTCATTATTTACATTTTGGCTTCTTTTTATTTTTTTAATTCATGAAAAATATTAATGAAATTTAATGAAATCGCGTTTTCAGGCTCTGCTATTTAATGTCTTACTTAATAATATACTTGTACTTGTTTCTTGATGTCATAATTTTGTCTTATACCCTTTTGTCTTAAATAATGTTAGTTGTCAAACCGATGCCAAGATCCACTGTGAAACAAGTTACAAGCTCAAATCCAAAGAGAGAGATTGAAAAAGTAAGTACCTCACAATATAGTTCTTTTCTTTTGGTGAATTCTGTTGAAATAAAATTTTCTGAAAACTATTACTATTTTAATGAACATTCGAATTAACAAACAGTACCCTAAGAATTGGAATAATAATATTTCAAGAATTGTCGGATGTAATATTGTGATCATCATCAAAACCAAAATACACATACCTGAACCACAATTAAGGTTACTCTTTTTGTGCACGTCAACACCAAGTTTGTTTCTAAAGGAAGTTGATGCACGCATTCGTTGGCTTTAGAATGTTAAAATAGCTATATTAAGCATACTAATTAAGTATCTCACATAATGTGAACGCCTTTTAGCATTAAATGTTGCTTAAAATTTATCACAGAGTAAAAGTATACTTGTAAAGAACTACATTCTCAGGCTAGAAGTGGGGATCAATTTTTATCCGTAGGTGACTAGGTTTTTTTCTGCAATTAATGTTTCATCACCGTATATAGATCTGTCAGTGCAGTTCCTTAGGTCCTTTTAAGTATTATTTTGTTATTATTTTTAAAGCTACACAGTAAATAAAGGAAAAAATAGAGATATCCATAACTTATTCACAGGAATAAAGAAAAAATGTGTATATCAAATTACCCATTACAGTTGATCCTTCTACACAGAAGATTATTGCGTCCTACGCTTATCTATGGCTGATGTCGAAGTCTAGAATTGCAATCTAATTAGAGTTTTAAATGTTGCGAAAGTTTTGGTTTTCCTGGTTTCTTCAGGAAACCTATCCCGATGCCCGAATTCCACACGTGAAGAGTGAATATTTGTATGTGTTTATTTTTGCATACGGAATAAGAAAGGTGTTTTTATCTTTACATCTCACTGAGGTTTGTATTAAGTTATCATTGTGTTGTATTTCTGTATTAGATTTAACTGCTTTCTTTATGATCTGTCCGTTACACTTGGGTCTTTTATCCTCTAGTAATTCAAGGTTTAATGATTGAATTAATGGTGTTGTTTTTGTCAGTTTTGAATATTCTCCAGTAATGTATCTGGTACCTACTTTTTGAATTTGTTCTAGTTTATCAATGTTTTCTTAAGTGGATGGGTCTCATACAGAAGATGTATTTTTCAGTACAGGTCTCAAAAAATGAGGTAACCTTTTATTTTTAAATTTTATTACGTATGTAATTATTTTCCTATTTTACCTTCTTCTTCTTCGTTTTAAAATCTATTGATAGAGGATTTTGAAAGCAAGGCCTATATTTGTGGCTGTCAGTTGGTCCAGTCCACAATAATGTTTTTCATCGAGGATAGCTTCCTGGGGCGTTATGTCTGTCCAGACATAGTGGAACAGGGTGCAGTTTTGAGGAACATGCCAAGCATTTCCTCAGCTGTCCCGCAGGGGCACACTTCGCTTTCTCCAATTCGAAATTTACGGAACATGTGCTGTATAAATTTGTTGTGACCCGCAATTATCCTGAAAATGATTTTATGTGATTGACGGGGGAGTTTGAAGTATGCATCACTTTTTTGGTGGTTTTCTTTGAGCTCGAACTATCTATCAGATTCTCTTCTTTTGAAGTGAGTTTTTTGTTTACCTATTTTTTGGTGCATTTTCTATTTGGTTTCCCCTGGTTAGCTTTGTGTCAAACGTAACTCCTAGAAATGTAGGATTGTCATTTTTCCCAGGATTGTTTTGTCTAAGGTTAGTTTGAGGCTTACTTGTTTGTTTGATTGGTAGAAGATTGTGTATGTAGTGTTTTGGAATTTATGGTATTTACCCTTTCCTTAGACGATATGTTGATCTTGTTCATTGCTTCTTGAAGCCTTAATTTTGAAGTGCCTGTGTATTCCTCCATGCTAAGTATAGCCAGATCATCAGCGTAAATGCTGCCTTTTTATTTTCTGGGAATATAGTGCAGTAAGTCGTTTATGAAAATTAGAAGCAGTGTGGGGGACTGAACACCTCCCTGGGGAACTCAATTGAGTATCGTAGCTGTTGTTCTTCTTTTTCCTTGCATTTTGACTAGAGTTTTGCGATTAGTTAAATATTCTTAAATCCATTGCAACATTCTGTGGGATACATGGGTCTTTTTTAGCTCTAGAATTAGACCTTCTTTCGAGATGTTATCGAATGTTTTTCTAGGTCAACCGAGATAACGGTTGTAATATTTTTTTCCTGGAAGCCATATTCAATCTTGGGCTATGTATGCTATTTGATCTTCCGTCGATCTGCACTTCCTGAATACTTCCTGTTTATAAGCTATTCGATTTTCGGATTCAATTATCTACATCAGTCTATTGTTATCCACTTTGCATCAGTTTGCAACGCAACTGGTCAGACTTATTGGACGCTAGATGGCAACTTAGCTCTTGGGTTTGCCGTGTTTTGGTATTGGGAATTCAATGGAAAAGACGTAAACAAGGTATGGGTTAGCCTGACCGGACGTAACAAAACAGCGAACGTTTCGGCAAAGAGCCTTTATCAACGAACATACAAGACACAAACAAAACGAAAAGAAAAATAAAAAATGAAAAATAAATGAACTTAGCTGTGGTGGAATCCGAAGTATCCAAAGAAAAAGTCTTTGGTATTGGGATCACGATAGCTTTTTTCCAAATAGTTGGAGTTATTCTAAGACTTCCAGCTGGCATTGAATATCTTTAGTAGTTTTTTTTCTTAGCCAAGGGTCTTAGGTGAATAAGCATATCATTTAAAATCGTGTTTATTCCGGGGGCTTGTTTGCATTTGAGCAGTTTTAAAGAGTTATCTATCTCTTTCATACTTAGGTTTGCAATCATTCCATGATAGTTTGGTGTAGCCATTTTGGAACTTTGTCTATTTTGTCTTTAAATTCTTTGGATCTTTGTTAAATGATACTGATATTACCCACGCCACTGAAGTTATTTATACATCATGAGCAGCTTCACGGCCTGTGTTTTTTGAAATTGTCTGATTCTAGGACGATTGGAGAAGATTTGTTTTCCTCTGGGCTATGGACTTTTGCAAGTTCTATAATTTATATCCATCTTTTTCTCCATTTAGTTGTTCTGTGTTTTCATGCCAGCTTTTCCTTATAAAAGAGAGATCACCTTTCTGATTTTTGCATTTGCGGCTTTTAGATGTATATTGTTTTCTACTGTTGGGGATTTTCCTGCTATAATTTTCGTTTATTGATGGGTTCGTTGTGAATTTGTTCTAATTGTTGAGACCAGTTTGGTATGTTATTTATTCTAGCTCCCCTGGGGATAGATTCCTTAGCAGCTTTGAGGAGAGCTCTGGAGAAATCAGAGTAAGATTTTTTTTTACCCGGTTTGTTTTGCAGTTGATATTCGTCACGTATTCATCTGTTAAACGGCAAAGAGATCCTAGTTCGCTTTTTTGTAAATCCATCCGGGGAAGGGTGGAGTTTTCTATGGGCAGTTGAATGGTTTCTATGCGAATGAAAATTGGTCTATAGTCACAAATAGTAAGTTGGTCAGCGACTTCTCTTTTACTTCATTTGGATAATTTGTTTGTAGCAAAGGCTAAGTTTGGAGTTGATGTTCTCTTCCATAATGTGGAGTAGAAGGTGGGAGAGTAATCTGGTTGGTTTAATAGAATTAGTCTGTTTTCAATTTGCCATTTCTCAACTTTTTATCCTCTGGCGTTAAGTTCTGTGCATCTCCAACTCTGCGAATGGCTGTTCATATCACCCAGTAATAGGTATTCTTCGATGTTTAAGATTTGAATTCTCTCAAATTCTAGTTCTTTGTCTTGTGGGTATTAGCAGTAGAAGACGTTTATGTACACTCCTGGGAGGATTAGCTCGGTCTCTAATATTTCTGATTGAGTTGAGTTAGGTATAGATATATCTTTAGTTGGAATGTTGTTTTGAACTAAAGTTAGAATTCTCACTTAGGTTCTCTTATCTCTGTCTTGTCTTACACATGTATAGCCTATAATAAAGAGGCGCAAGTTATTCTTGAGGTGCATTTCTTGGATGCATGCCGCATCTGTTTAATTTTATGTAGGGCGATCTGTAAGACTTCTTTTTTTCTTTTAGGTGCCCTTTGCGTTCTATTGTAAAATAAATAAATTATGTTCTGTTTTTCTTGTTCTAGTTTGATTAGTAGCGTTTACTCCCTTTTCTCTGCTCCTGACTGCACAAGAAGAGGAGGAAGAACCACCAGCTCACTTGGGTGGGCTCCTTCGAGGCGGAGAACCAGGTCCCATACCTGCGCGGCGGGATTCCACAGGCAGGACGCCACATCTATATTTGTTATCATCTGTTTCCTCATTTTTAGTTTTGCGTGCCACGAGCTTTGCGCAATGTAGCCCGTGGTGAATTACTTGACCCTACTTGACCCTACTGTTTTTCTTGATGACCTTCCATAGCCTTTTGTCAGCCCAGACCATCTGCGGGGCAACAGTTGATTTTTTTGGAGTTTTCTCTCCCAGATTAATTGCTATCTCCAGCTGATGGCCTCATCTTTTCGGGTTTAGAGTTTGAGTGCTGTATGTTCGCTTTTTGCAATCATTTCTTAGGGTTTATGAGCCATTTTTAAAAGACTATCCTTACCCCACCTCAACCTCCACCACAGCAAACTGGTTGGTAAAAGGCGGTTATTCAATATTCATGGCTTATCTTCATATCTAAAGCCATTTCCTCTATCCGCCACCTGAGGACGCGCTTGGTAAGAGATGATAACTACAAGTACAACTACTCCAACAATAAGTACAACTACTGCTACAACAACTACAATTACTCCTACAACAAGTAAAACTACTCCAACAATACGTACAACTACTCCTACAACAAGTACAACTAGTCAAACAACAAATAAAAATATTCCAACAACAAGTACAACTACTCCAACAACACCATATATTATAATACTATAAGTTATGCATAATTAAGTTAAGATTTGTATATATGTTCTATTTAAATTAATCTCAATTACATTTAGTTATTAAAATCTTAAATTTCACTTTTATTTACTTGAATTTTTAGGAAGAAGGGGACTTATTTTCTTATATGCTTTTGACCCCCAAGAAAATGCATTAAATATATTTCGTTTTTTTAAAGCTTAAGTATTACCTGTTGTGTGCTAACATGCAAAATTGTTTGATGTTTCTTTTTTAAAAAAACGTTTTGAATATTTTAGATTATTGAAAATGTTTTTAAGGATATTTTTATATTTTACTCTCTATATTTGCTATATTTTAATTTTATTTTTTCTATTGGCAGTATTCTATTAGCTGGAAAAACAACCTGAAGCCGTTAGACATGCTACTCATTGGTAAAACTGGCAACGGCAAGAGCGCATTAGGTAACATGATACTTGGACGGCACGTATTTGAGAGCCACTCAAGCACAGTGTCCGTGACCAAGGAAGTCCAGTATGATTGGGTCAGGTTCGACAACTACTGCATCAAAATTGTTGACGGTCCTGGGGTTTTAGACACAGACAACACTATTGACTTTGATAAGGCCACACAAATGATCATCGAGCAGATGAAGCACGCGGTTACCTTCAGTCCAGCCGGGTACCACGCATTTCTGCTCGTCGTCAAGTATGGCAACCGATTCACAGCAGAAGAATCTTCCTCTATCAAGATGCTTAAAAGTATTTTCGGACGAGACTTTGTCAAAAATTACTGTATACTGATAGTCACTGGCGGAGACTTATTTATCCCGGAACCTCCCATAAAATGTTTTTCAGAATGGTGTAAAGAGCAGAAAGGTATATTTGCCGAACTTTTACAGGAGTGCGACAATAGGGTTTTGTTATTCAACAACAGATCTAATGACGAAAACGTGAGGAACGATCAGGTGAGAAAACTGATTGAAGAAGTTGAGCACCTACAGACTGGGGGAAGAAGATATACTGATAAACATTTTGATGACATGGCAGAGGATCGGGATAATTTTATCTTGGAGTGCAAAAAACCTTTGATAACAGAAGAAACCTTGATTCTGTACAATTTGATAATGCAGGATCTGGAAGATTTCTCAAAATTACAGGATGAAGACCAAAGAAATAAACTTATTGAACTAAACCAAAGAGCCAGAGCTCTTCAAAAAGACGTTATCAACAATGACAGGGGAACTGGGATTCTCCAAAATTCTGTTGAAATGGTGAACAACTTGTTGGTTTTAATAGGTGATAAATTGTCTTTTCTGGGCAAATACGAAAGCCGAAAACCAGAAGATCATGAAACTGAAAATTCTTTAAATGTCAGATCTGATGATTTTACTTCGGGAGGAGACGAAGATGTGAAGTCTGATAAAATAGGGAAAAACAATAAGTCTACAGACATGGTGGAAGCAGATAAATTTGAACTTAAAAAGAAAAGTATGAAAAATTCAACAAGGAGTAATGCATTCAACCAACCGAAATTGAGGCATCA
Source organism: Radix auricularia (assembly GCA_002072015.1). NCBI lineage: Eukaryota > Metazoa > Mollusca > Gastropoda > Lymnaeidae > Radix > Radix auricularia. The sequence goes on from MUZC01003782.1 coordinate 465,824, forward strand.
AAGCAACTCAGATTTTATTGATCAATTTAAGATGCAGGCTACAAAACCATTGACAGTTAAAAGTTTACAACAAAAATTTGATCAATTGGCGAAGTCAAATAAACCAACAACAAGACCCAAGAAAACGCAAAACAAAAACGATAAAGAAACACCTTTGGCTGAAAAAGAGAAAGAGGTTAAGAAATTTCAAGAGAAATTATTAACAACTCAAGATTTTGTCCCAAAAAAGATTCCTAACAGGCATAAACACAAAGAAAGACTTGAAAAAGAGGCACAGTTAAAAGAAGAGCATACGATCTTGTATCCTGAGTGTAAGTCAAACGATCCAACGAGACCCAAAAGTACGATTAAAATACAGAACACCAATGAAAAGGAAGAGGTGTTGTCAGAAAAGGAGAAAGAAATTAAGAAACTTCAGGAGCAGTTACTAGCTACTCACGATTTTGCCCAAAAAATGACTTTGGACAGGGATAAACACAAAGAAAGGCTTGAAAAAGAGGCCCAGCTAAAAGAAGAGCAGATGGCCTTATATATTGAGTGTAAGAAAATGTTGGACGAAACTTTGAAGGATGTCTCAGATAAAAAGCAAAGTAAATGCATATTGTCATGATCAGTCCATGTAGTAAGGCTTAGATTTAGTTGTATCACTTTCTTATACCATGATTAATTTGGCCATTTAACACTACGATGAAATTTATTCAACCTTTCGATAATAAAGTTCTTTAAGGAATTTTGCTACACGTTCAGAGATTTCTTATAATTTAATGAAAATACCTGAAATAAGTTAATGATCAATTTCATATTTGAAATATTGTGGAATAGCATAATCTTAGCGCTGTAATAACTCATAAAGTTTTTTTCTTCACGTTTTTTTATTGGTTTTATGTCCATAAAATCGAGTTTCATTTACAATGTTAGTTTTAACGTATAGGCCTAAACCCCAATTTTTATATATGATATAAATCTACTCAGTGACAAACAACAGTAACACTACACAGTAACAGCTCAGACTGACCCTACACGTGACACCATTCAGTGGCGCCTCACAATGCAATTAAACAGTGACAGCACAGTGACATCACGCAGTAACACCGAACAGTGAGACTATAAAGGGATAAAACACAGCGACACTACACACTGACTCTCCGCAATGACACAGCACAGAGACATAACACAGTGACATTATACAGTAGCAAACTACTTGATAGTACAGTGTGTTTTCCAAGAATTATGTTCTTGCTTATTTCTGCTAGTATCTTGAGCATAAAAGAGGTGGCAGTTCTTGTATAAGCGACTAAATATTAACTCGTCATTTAATATAATACACTGGTTATCAGAATATTTTTCGATTTTTTTAACAATAACATCTGGTACAAATAAAAGTATTTTAATCACTGTTTCTTATGTGACTATTTAATGTGTTTACTGGGCAACCGCGCTATTTATAGTTTATTTTATTTACATCCACATTGCATTGATTTTGTATTAAACGTTGTATTTATTCAGAGTTTATCAGTTTGCAATATATCTAAAGGTAGATAATCTTCATATTTTGTGTTATGTCAACAATAATTTGCAATCATTACATTTGGCTTAAACCAGTAACAGTGAAAGCTTGTCATGGGTAAACGTTTGTTATCAGTAAATAACCGTGTTGACAGTTGACAGGATTTAGTATTTAATAAATATTAAACAATGTAAAGCATGGCATGCGAATGCTCTTTTCTTGTTGTGTATTTTACCAAATTATTTATGTTAATCAATTTTTGACGTACAGTTGTATTACAATTTCAATTTATGATAATTCTTTAATATTCAGTTTTTAGCTTCAGTTCGCTTAAAGTTTTTTTTTTACGCATTACTTTGCTAAAGATTTCAATCTTATACAACTTCATTAAGATGTACACACATTTGTATTCCTTATTGTCTCAAGTTCTGTGGCATGTAAGGCAAAATTTGTGTGAAAAAGCTCTAAGTAAAGTGGGATTAAAAATCTAAATAAAACAATCTAAGTGTCTGCGTCTATATACTTATTTTATTCCTCATGTTTCAGTTATAGAACTTTAAACTGGGTATCTAATGTTAACAGCGTTTTCCTCCAAAAGTTCTTTGTAATGACCTGTACATTAAATGTAAAAATAAATTTCTTTATCAGAAATTAATATTTTTGCTAAATTTGAGCTCAGTTTGACCATAGGAAGTTGTAAAATACAGCTAACAAAGCTAAATGTAGACTAACGGACGGGCAGAACAAAATTCTATAAAATAACGTAAACGGGAATAATATTTGTAAGTAAAATTTTAAAAAAATTTAATTTGAAGTACAATATTAATTTTCAATGCATTATACTTATTTTACATAATCATTTAAGGTTTCATTTTTTTTTTTTAAATAAGAAAAAAGTTAGAGTTAAAGAGAAGCTAATGAAATAAATACGGCACCCTAGTCTTCAACTTTGCATTTTACTTTTAAGATCTCCTATGGACAACTGATATCTTATTCCCCATAAATTATAGAAATGTTTTTTTAATTATATATGTAAACAAAAGAGCTTTTATAACTCAAAAAGGAAGATTTTGAAAATATAGACTTAGCCTTGGACACGAATACATAGATATTTAAACTCTTGTTTAAATGTAATTTTTGTCGAAAAGACAATAAATTCTTCAAGCATACATTCAATTTTCTTGAAAAAATAAATTAAATAAAACGCATCACATTGAAATTAATTCTTTCATTACATTGAGTTGCCACGGTCTGTAGAAAGAGCTTAAAAGATCCAAAGACGTTTCAACGTAACAACTCAACCTTGACTACGATTGAATAGAATCTGTTCCTGTCCTCAAATTATGTTAGTCACGAGCTAGAAGAATAATATGTTAATATTTGTTTGAACATTTATAGTTCAAATATTATGTAAATAAATTTTTGAGTAGTGTAAATAACATAAGAACTATCTCTTTTTTTTTTTTTCTAAGAATACTATTTTTGAAAATATTGCTTTTTAAATTCATTTGTTAACATTTTAAACGCAATAAGAACATTTTGATAAATAAATATCATACAAAAATATAATTAAAATATTATCTACATTCCTTAAAAAAATTCATTTGTAAACATACATTTAAGAAACAATTATCTTAATTTTGATTGTAGTGCGTCATATTAGAAAAACGTATAGCTAAGATTTAACGATGAAAATAAGGTATCTTCTTCTTATTTGTTTTGACGTTTGAAATTATTTATATATTTTATAAGAGAACAAAGCTAGACATCTGTATATTCGCTTACAATCCAACTCCCTTTGGATTTACTTCTTTATTTTGCAGATATATATAATAATTAAGTTAATAATTTTAACTACCATTAAAATTAAACCTTTAACATAAAATTTGTCATAAATTACATCCCTTGGAAACCTTTTCCTCGGAAACTGAACATCACAGTCAACATTTACATAGGTTGAGAATATGTAACACTTCCCGACATCTGATACTTTTCTTTTACACTATGCAATTTCCGAGGAAATTTGTTTGGAAAATTTTTATTTTTTGCATGCAAAACATTTATTCATGCATGACGAGGATTTTGATTTCTGAATTGAGTATAAAAAGATGTAAACCTCCTACACGAAGGACCTGAGTATATAAAAAGCAAGCAAATAATTTCAATGTTATTTTATACAGCATGAAAGGCTATAAAAAATACATATTTTATTACTTTTAAAATAAATTCTTAGCTCTTTTCCAGCATTTACATGTAGCTCCAACCATCAGCAAGGTTTTAATTCTTGAGCATCACGCGACAAAATGATCATTACGTTTAAGAGTTAAGTCTTCATGGCGGTAAAAACGTTCTTGCAAGATTAAAGCATACTGGATGTATAAACGAAAAAAAAAACAACCTTATAACTGTGGCAGGTTTATTGAAACTCTGTTCAACAAGGTAGTACAGGAAACTTTGGACTTGAAGTGAAAATCTATAATTCTTAGAATGCCTATCATCTAGTCGCAATCTGGCAGTTAAATTCGAAGAACTTTAAAAGGTACCGATTAAAATGAAGGGCGTTTCTTGTAAAAAAAAATAATTAATGTTTTTTCCTTGAAAGAAAACGACATCAAGCCTTGATGAACAATTTAGTCAACAAAACCCCAAAACATTCTGTAAACAAATAATGCTCGAACATTTTAATGACATACCCGCACAGCATAGATGTTACTTGACAGAGCTGAAAGAAAGTTGTCTGCAGATTGACGTGTCTGTCTAAGCCAATTAATCTTCTCAAAAGGAACCACACGTTCCTATATCAAAATAGTGGATCTTAGGAAGGTATAAGGTAAATGATGATGGATCTACAGAAATCTATTCATTCTTGCAAAACTGACTATGTCAAAGACATTTTATGCACACACAAATAAAAATATTTGTCTTCAGAAAATCAGAAAAAAGTATTTTTTTAACGTATTTAATAAATGTTTTTTGCTGGCAATTCTTTTTCCATTGGATCAGTAAACTCTATAGGTATATTTCGAGTAATATAATTTCAAGCAAAGATAAAAGTTATTGTTTTTTTTTTTTTTTTTAATAGTTTGGGTTTTCTGCATAATTTGTATTAAAAATTGACCTCATCTCCAACACTATCCTTTTTCTTACATATGAGCAAATTAAGTTCAGGTTGTACAGAGACCAAACAAAAACAAATACAAGAAATATGTTTAGACTAGAGGTGTTGCTAACTATACAAATTGTCCTAGTTGAAATGCATATTCATTTGGCGCATACTATCTTATCTCATATTATGAGACATATATTAACGTCATTCCTTCTATTAAGAATAATATTGAGTCCTGCGCTTATCCTTGAATTATGTCCTAACTTGCATGTTTATTAAAATCTTAAAATGTTTATAGAAAGATGGGTCATCTTTGTTATTCAGGCAACCAATGTCACACCACCTTTTCTAGACGAAGGATTTGTATTTGTTAGATTATTGTTGTGTTTTATTTACAAGTTGAATTTAATACCATATGTAATGTTAATACTTTTCTCTTTGTTCTTCTTTTCTGGTGTTTTAGGTTTTCCCATTTAACTAATGATGCTTCTTAAGTCTATGTTGAATAATTACCAGTAATGTTACTTGCATCAATAGCAAACATACTATTGATCCAATATTAGTAAAGACAGAGGCATTAGCAAATAATTCTCTTAAAGAGGGAAAAATAATAATGAACATTTTCAGATAACTATCTTCCATATGTATGCAAAAACAAATTTAAAGAGACCAATAAATACTTTAACATTTCGTCTAAGATAATAGTGACTTCAGATATACAAAAAGACAGAGCTAATACACTTAACTTACAGAAGACCCGTACAGTAACTAATATTTATAAAACAATATCTCTGAAACTTGATGAGGAGATTACAACACTAACTTATCTAAATTACATTATGGAATCACGAATTGTGTTTCGATATTGACGCTGGAGGAGAGTTTACACTTGGTATTTAACGACAATTTTCCAATAAAAAGTATTATTTAAAAATTATTTTTAAAAAAAAATCAATTGTTCGGTTCAAATAATTGAAACAAGAGTAATTAACATTTTAGACTGTCTTTTCCTTAAATTTAATTAATAAATACAATTCTAAAAATAGACTAGTTAGTCTTTTAAATTCTTTTCTTATTTGTAAATCTTAAGATGATTTCAGCTTTTCTAAACTTGTTTTCATCCAACATTTTAAAAGGTATTACAAGGTTTAACTTCTTTTGTAAAATATTATGGATGCGTAACCGAACGGAAAACACATATAAAAAGAGAGGAAGAAAAATTCAGCAACATAAGAAACGACGACCTACTTAGATTTAATCTGGAACAACACGATATATGGTGACGTTTTCAAATCTTTCCAGGGAAATGCTGCCACGTTAAATGGTTTAAGAACTAGAAGATATGGCTTGTGTGATGCTTGTCACGGAATGTCACATTTGCACTACACAGGTTTAGCATTCTAGGTAAGTCTACACGCTGTCTCTTCCTTAAACTAAAAAAATTAAATATGGTATTTATTTATTTATTTTAATTTTTAAAAAAAACTGTCGTTCATGAACTGTAAGTTATCGTTTCCACGGGTTCTCGCTTTGGTTTTTGTGATTATTTAGTTCAAGCTATTTTTTTATGAATGCATAATTTAGTTGTTATCATGGGTGCAACTAGTGTTTCAATATAAAACCTACAAATCAAGTAAATGAATTAACTATGATATTTATTACCTGATTTCATATTACCTGTCAGAAATAATTGCTTCTATACCAACTCACTGATTTACTTAACGATATCACGTCAACTGTCTTTAACATATAAACCTAAAATATCAAAGCTTGGAATTACTTTTTTATTATCACGTTTTGAAACTATTAACTTCCTTCTTATCATATAGTGACACCTATTTGTAAAACTATAATAAACTAGCAAATTACCCGCGCTGTGTTGCGATAGTTAGGATTAAAGTAGGCGTTTTCAGTTCGCTTAAAACAAACTCAAAACACCAATGTATTTCACTCTGGATCATGATGGATGTACTTGTTGGTCAATATTTGACAGGTTCATGTAAAATCTAATGGGGAATAAAAAGACAATAAGAGCCACCGTGAAAATAGATTCAGGATTTGCACATATCATAAGTTCTGAGTCTCTCAATCTAAGTCATGATGGGTACGTGTCTATATTAATAATTAAATTATTCAAAATCTGAAGGGACGTTCATTACCCTATAGAATTGAATGATTTATATCAAATTTGGTAACTCATTCATCGATTTACCCAGTAGCAACTGTTTTAACTTCAGAATCACTTCGGGTGAATGTGTCGTGAGTTAGTAAACACTGAGTGCACGTGGATGATTGTTTATGAACTCTGATCACGAGGGCGTTGATTAGAGGACTGGGGAATCATGCAAGGGTCAGTCCAGGCCAGTCGAATATATAATTGGGATGTGTCACAGCAGCCGTAAGGAGACAAGAGAGGGAGACAGTGAGAGAGAGAGAGAGAGTTAGAGAGACAGCGGGACGGACCCTAGCGTTTTCCAGGGTCGGTCTGTTGCACCGAGGGCTGATATGATGTTAAGTTGAGGTGCACGGAATTGTGTTAATAGTTAAAGAAATGTACATAGATTACATAGTTGCAGACTCGCGAGAGTAAAGATTGCATTTTATTACAAGGACTTGTGTCAGATTATGTACGCAAGTTGGCGGTGGAGTGAAAGGCTGGAACTCTAGACAACGAGGCCTGACAACAAACATTCCCCAAGCTCCTAATAAGTTGTGTTGTAAAAAATTTAATGCTAGAAATATTCGCTGGGGGGTACCAAATGTTTCCCAAATTTTAATACAATTAAAAAAGATTTTGTTAAAATCTAAAAGAAGGCTCAGGAGCCCTTTCGGTGAGAGATGTAAAGTTTAAAACAACAGTTTATTTCAAATATATTCGTTATTCAAAATTGGTTTTTAAAAATATTGTGTGCAATCGAAAGGTTAAAATGTCTTAAACTTTAACGTAAAAATGATTAGGGGCCTTCAGCTCCAAGAGATTAAAAAGATATCATTTCCATGCCCTATAGTATTTTATTACAGGCAATTAAGTTCTTTTTCTTCCAAAATCTGTAAAAATCAAGGTACACAATATCAAGGGGGAAAAAATAATTCAGCTTAAATATTTTGTGATAAAACTACAATTGTTCCCCGCCCCCAGGGGGTGATTATTTTCTTTTTAAAAATCACCTGTTATTACCGCAGGAATGAATTCAACAACTTCCCAGAATTTCATGCTTCTACCTACACGGCAGTTGTATAAAATGTGTTGAGTAAGTTTTATATAATACAAAAATACATTGGAGACCCCGGCGCTAAGAGATTGATGAATTTTTAAATTTCGCATGTTACCATGGAAGAAATGTATTCAACTTCTTCAGAAAGTTTCATGATTCTTCCACACGGGAGAATGGAGAATTAATGATGCGTCAGTTTTTATATTATAAATTTGGGCTACCAGTCTCTCCTGATAGTGATTTTTGCTTGTTAGCCTGTTACCATCGCGTTAGGCTACTTAACAACTAATCAAACTCTTATGCTTCTACCAACACGGGAAGATGCAGAAATAGTGATGAGTCAGATAGTGAGTGACAGCTTTTTCTTTTAAAATTATAAATAATAAAAAATGCATGAGAAATTCTAGACAATTTATATTGTTTTATAATGCAGTTGCGTTTCATTTGAATGCGTGTTAGGCGTGTTATATAAAAAACATTTTAGTCGTGTTGTTCTGCTAAAATGTTAATAAATTTACTCACTCACTCTATTACAACGCAGAGATTTCCTACAGTTTATGAGACAAAATGAGTTTTAGTGAATGTCAAGGAGGTTCAAGATCCATGGAAAATCCTCAGAGAGTAAGTAAATTCATTATGTTTTGATGTTTCTTTTTATTTCGTATTGTACTTAGTACATTCATATGCATATATGTACATATATATATAAGGGCTATGGTAATTAAATATTAATTTATCGATTAATCGGTAAACATTTATTGATTAAAATTATTTTATTCGTTACAATAGCGATTAAGTCAAATATATATATATATATATATTCTTTTATTTAATTTTCAATTTATTGACAATTAATTATTAATAATTAATAATAGTTTGTTGTTTTTTAACGCACAAACCTCTCCATTTAAGAAAAAGATGTTTAAAGTGCAAACTTAAAATTATGCTGTTTTATAAGAAAAATTATATTAAAAACTTATATTACTTAATTAACAATAATAAAATTTATATTTATTTATATCATATATAACTACTTATATTTAAATATAACTCCTAGCAATTTTACATTAAAAAAAATTAATACTTGTCATTGGCATTTTAAAAAATTCCCTTAAACGGCACAAAATGTGAAGGAAACCGGCATAGTTGAAAAAAAATGAGTATGATGTCTTAGAACAAAATTATTAACTTTTGAATCACTTGGGATTAACATAAAATCTTTATGTTATCGTTTATAATCAAACGTGCTATACAGCTGTTATACTTTATTTAAATAATATTTAATAATGTTAAATTTTATTAAATGTTGTTTCAAAAAAGTTTTTCACAGTCATGTATTAACTTTTTTTGGCAAAAATCCTAACTGTTGTTTATGTCTAAAATTTACTAATTTAATTTGATTTTCATTTTCGCCATGTTTAGTTTTCTTTATTATTTATTTAATTATATATATTGAAGATTAATTATAGTATTTTTTTAAAAATAAAGATTACTTTTAAATTTACGAGCATAGTAATTTTTTACTTGATTTAAAAGCTATGTCCTTTTAAAGTCTTTTTAAATGCACAAAGGGTTTAGGCTTTAAATGAAATAATACATTGTAACATACCAATTGTTATAATAGGTTTATTCTGAGAGAACCAACAAATTCTATCCGGTTCAAGGACTTCGAGCCTCTGCCCTTGAAATTTCCATTAAAAGAATAGCCTCAGATATTTGCAGCCCGACGAATGAAGACGTCGACTTTTTAAAGAAGCAATTTGATGAACTGTTAGACATTTATGATTTCAACGCAACCCATCGGTCAGTTACAGCAGATTTGCTCAATTTGTACGGCATTACAGGTGATTCTCTAATTAAGCTAATTTTAACTGTTTCAAGCGATATTAAAAACCTGGGACAGATTTCCAAAAGAAACAGTTAATGCTTCAAAATCTGACACTTTTGTGTTTGTCATTTTCCTCTTAATATCCAGCAAAAACGTCTTGTTGCCATCATTGAGTTTAATACCATAATATCATCAAGATACAGCCCCACCCCTACACAAAGGATCGTTGGCGTCTCAATTTGACATGAATGATTTCTGTCATAGATATTATGAATGTAATTATTAGCATAGTTTGTTTTAAACAAATTTGTGGCAATTGTTTTCTCGTCTTAGAGAGATGTGTGGAAATTCTAAGAAACTTACAGCAGTCAGAGGATGTGAGTCATTTGGAAATTACTCTTCTTGAATTGTGCCTGAAATATTCCCAAACCAGCAGCGATTTCACACAGGTAAGGCAATACGTAACATAAAGTAAGACAGATATGTTTGTCACTTTGGACGTGCTAGACAGCCTTAAAATTTGTGCTATGTCCATTTGTATCACACTCTATGTCACCAACACGGCATCATTGGATGAGTGGTGATCGGTAGAACTATAAAACAATCTTTGGAACAATTATTAGAACAAACGGTAGAACCATCATTAGAACTATCATAGAATAAGAAATTATCACAAAAAAGCATCAGTTAATTAGAAATTGTTAAAGGAATGTTCAACAAATATTTAGAAATTAAACTGTTTTCATAAACAATTCTGTTACATTATGGGGTAGTAAAAGAAACAATTTTTTTACCACTAATGAACATATTTACTTGTATATTTATCTTCAGCTGACCACCATTCATGTAGATGTATCTTCGACGATTTGGTTTCCATGTTGTCATGTTGTTTATATGTAAATTTTTACACTTCTTACACTCAGTGTCTCTTTGATTCCGGTATGGTGAAAGTTCTTGTGAGCTGTATAAAAAATGCATCTTCCTGCTCTGATGATAAGGTAAATATGATGAATCCTCGGGAAAGTATTGTTAAGTTAAAAACAAATGTAGAAACTCACAGTAACAATTTTAGAAACTTGAAATAGAAAATAATACTAGAAATTTTTGTATCCGAATGTTAAATATATAAATATATATATATATATTTAGTTATATTAAACATTTCCTTGACTTAAGATCTGCCTAAAGAAAATCGACGCTTATATATCTATCATCCACAACATAGTCGTTTGCTCAACTGATAAGCAAGCAGGAATATATCGTCTGGCAGCTCAGGTAAAAAAAATCTTTATAAAATAACAATCAATAATTAAATATTATGTATATTTTTTAATTATTTCTTTTCGTTTTACCTTTTCATACATTGACAATTAGAAAAACGCACTGTTGAATCTTATTTTTTAAACTCGTTTAAGGTGACGCATGTTGCCAGTAAGTAAAGACGTAAATATAAAATAGAACTGATGATCATCCATACTTAAATCTATATGATAGTCTATATCGGTGATGGTGAAAATGTTTGGGGTCACGTGCCCAAAATTCAATCAAAACCTACATGTTGTAAAGCACCTTCGTACTGCTTGATGTTTAATATCGAATACCTAAAACAAGGGCTCTTTAATGCTAACTATTCTTCTCTCTTATTAGGCATCACTTCTGGTTACTACGCTCGCTCTCTCTACGACTCTCTCTCTTTCTCTCTCTCTCTCTCTCTCTCTCTCTCTCTCTCTCTCTCTCTCTCTCTCTCTCTCTCTCTCTCTGTGCATTTCGTTTCCCTTGTGTTTGGTTTTTTTCTTTATCTTAGATATACAGACGCTCCTTCTATGCAGAAGATAATTGCGTCCACAGACCATGAGAGATGATCTGTTGGCAAGTGATGCAGCGGTCACAGGCCACGGCTATAGGGGTTCCACGCATTACCCCAGCCGCCTAAAAAATTGTCTAGTTAGGTACCCATTCGGAGCTAGGTGACTCGGGGACTTCTCAGGCCCCGAGAACAAATCCTCACCTTCGTGTGGTTTCGAACTCGTGACCATCAGCATGACAGTCTCAACCACCACGTCCCACGTGGTTGAGTCTCTCATTGTCCGTCTTATTAACCCCGTCCTCTTTCAGTCATTCAGTTTTAAGCCCATGTCAAATGATTAGCTGCTTAAATTTCCCCCGTAGAATCCCCATCTGACAGTCTCACCCAATGGCAGTACGAATTTCGCTTCCTGTTGCTAACAATTTTGTCATTGTCTACACCACCCTACTACCCCGACGTGACGTGGCGGTTGGGGTGGGGGAAGAAAAAGGTGGAATCTTACTTTTTAGGAAATTCTTCTATGAGCCGCTAACTATATCTTCCGGTTAGTAAAAATACAGATTTTTCTACTCTACCCAGTTCACATCCCAGGTACGACCCCGTCGCTATAGCTACCGTTAACTCCCTAGTGTTGTTTTGGTCCCAGGTCCTATTTTAGTTTTAGTTTTTATTTCGTTTTGTCTGTAATAAATTTATTTTTAGTATATTCATAGTTTTAGGCCCAATTTTAGTTTTCGTTTTAGTTTTCGTCGACTAAAACTAAAACACCTGAGTTTTAGTTTTCGTCTTATTCATTTTAGTTTCACTTTTAGTTTTAGTCTTGTAAACACCAATAACTAATAACATGATTGTTCATGATCAATTGTTGAAACAGATTGAAGCATAGTAATAGTAGTCACAGAGATGACAGCTCAGTGTACTGAGACTGAGTCCATTCACTCAAATGTCACATTATAAATCACACCATCACATTGTGTTATATGCCAATGCCATGACTCAATTTTTGACTTTGTTGTAGACTGGCAGTCTTGCAGTGCATGTACAAAAACAACAACAACAACAACTAAAAACGTAATAATAATAAGAAGAAACCAAAAACGTTAGTAACAAATGTATTCATTCTAAGACCTAGAACTCTGAACTAACTAAACTAAGTAACAACAGTTCACTTGAAGGGTGAAGACTAAACATCAAAACAAATGTATGTTCAGCTTGAGAAAGACCCGTTTTTCTAGACTCTGATTAGTGCTGTTTCTTTTCCCAGTAGTCAAATCATCACAAAGAGAAAAAATTCTCTCTACGGAAGCCTCCGAAGCTGGTGCATTCAATATATCTAAAGCCAATTGTGCAAGCAACGGAAACGTTTTTTTGAACGTTCTGTGATTGCCAGTAGCTTAAACCATTTCCATCCTCACTGACTACTGTGGCAGTTTCTTGATAGTGCAACAAATAATTTTCCAGTTCGTCTTCAGGCCCCCGAACTGCAGATATAATATTAGTGATGGGTGTAGTGTTCGCAATGTGTTGCGTCAGGAACTTGAAGCGCTTGAGAGGAGGTCCAGATGTAGTCAGGGCTGTCGAACCAACGCTATCAGGCGACGCAGTTGCATTGATATTTTGGTTAGGAATAGGCTGACCAGCAGCTGAAAGCACTTGACCAAGTTGTGCACTTACTGCGGCTGCTGTTCCTGAAGCAGTGTCTTCTCGCAACACAAACTGTTTTGCTGCATTTAGAATGCTCTTTTCCTGAAATGAACAGTGCTGGTACAGTTGTAGGATCAAGCAGGCAAGCTGCAGAAGGTATAGGTTCAAAAATATCAGACTCTGGTTCCAAAGCAAACTCAAATCGTCACCTCAAGCCATCCAAAAGGGTGCATGCTAGCTCTTTTAGTGATGCGTCCAGAGCTTGATCAGACTGTGCCTCAAGAAGATGATATTCTATGTCCATAAGTGCTTGAATTACTGATGACATAACAACTTTATCGCCTTCGAGTAAACGTGTATGTTCGACAAATGGTTGCAGAAGCTTCAGTAACTGATCTATTTTTTGCCATTCACTTGAAAGAAGAGTGTCCCATTCCATTTCTTTCGCTACTGCATTCACACTAACCTTCAGTTCAATTAGTCTCTGCAGTAGAAGGAATGTGCTTGACCAACTTGTGGGACAATCTGCAATAAGAGTTTTCTTGCTCTTCAACACTAGCTTTTGGGTTGCAACAGATGATTTTCTAAACTTTTCAACCATACGCCTCGCTGAATCAAGTATTGGTTTTATGGCAGCACACTTTGACATCTCATTAACAACTAGCTGCATGGATTGAAGCACATATGC
>MUZC01003782.1:480166-491596 GCA_002072015.1 Radix auricularia
TAAGGTTATGATACTACATGTATGATATGTCACATGTGTCTTTTTTTTTTTTTTTTTTTTTTTTTTTTTTGTTTGTTTATAGGTTCTAAGAAGTAGTAACTACTAAGAAATAAATAATACAGTATTACTTACCAACGACGTGGAAACAACAGTTTTCGCTATGAATCGTGTTAGAGCTTGCATTCTAGAACTATTTTCAGCAGACTTGTGCAGAATATTTGTGTTTATTAAGTTTATTATCAAACTTGTCGGTAATTTTTCTTGAGGCAGAAGAGTTGGAAGCTGGCAACTTGGTTGATTTACTGGGTGCTGCCGCTACTTTAGTCTTCTCTTTCTCTTCCATGGCATCATTTTATTTCTTGTGGCAAGCTTTTAAATGCCGTTCTAGATTTGTGGGATTCCATCCCACGAGCAATCTTTCGCATTTCTTACCGTCGTTAGTCACCAAACATTAACTTTTGTTTAAATCTATACGGTACGTGAAATAATCCCAAACATCACTCGATTTTAGGCGTCCACTAACTCCACCAACACCAGTTTCTGCTGTTGTTATTGTAAACTTTCAACGTTAATTAATTGTATTATTTTGGTGACTTATATTATCGCCCAGTTGATGCGCATGCGCGATCATCAAAGAAATTAGGTCATAATAATTTCTTAGAATAGACCGCAGTACCGGAAAAGAACGATAAATGGGATTTTAGTTTTTATTTCGTTGGGGAGTTTTAGTTTCAGTTTTTATTCAGTATTTTGTCTACCAGATTTAGTTTTCGTCTAGTTTTAGTCTTGCTGCTAATTTTAGTTTTAGTTCTCGTTGACGAAAAGGTCAACATTTTCGTTGACAAAGGTTTTAGTTTTAGTTTTCGTCGACGAAAACAACACTATAACTCCCTCCTAAATTACTTCAAGCCAGGTCCTCCACAGTATTTATAGCTAGTTGCCAACACAAAGTGCCAGATAAGCTGTTTGATTCAGGCAATAGTATTTTAGTTGACAACCAGCTGCTATATATTTCTAACCATTCGTAGTTTAGTGCCCTACATTATTTTCTATTCATCTATCTAACTTTTTAACTATGTATCTATTACACTGGTAAACAGTGATTTCATTGCCAGTGATATTTGAATCATTTTATACAAAGTCAACTATGTTGTTTTAAAATATGTAAGTCTTTTTGCTAGATTGGCTCTATTTTACGAGATAATTAAACTTTTTCAAATTTCAAAATTAGTGTAATAGTGTTATGTATAATTAATTAATTGATATGTTAATTGTCTATGGTAATGCATTAGCAAATCGCTGTTTGCTCGACTTACTTTTGTGTGTGTCGTTGGGGCAATTGCGCTGAAGGCTACAACAGTAGTCAGCCATCATATGTATGTCCCATCTTCCTTGATATCTTTCCTCCATCAACCTCATATCCTGATGGAACCTCTCGCCTTGTTCCTAACTAAAGTCTCCAAGGTTAGCTGGAAATTTGTCGAAATAATTGTGTAGGTAATGTGCCTTGATGCTCATATTTGCTCCAATGTTTCTGAAGTTAGCGAGGAAATATTGCACAAGTTCTTCTTAATTCTCTGCTCTATTATTACCTAAGAAGTTCCTGACAACTGAAACAAAACTGTTCCATGAAGATGCTTGAATGTGATCCATGAAATTAGTAAAATTTCGATCGTTGATAACCGTAAAAAATCCCAGCTTTCAGCTTCTCCATGCTCAATCCGGGGAATGATATGCAAATGTTCTTGAAAAAATTGCCAGATTTGTCCAAAGCCTTAACAAATTGTTTCATTAAGCCTAATTTGATATGAAGCGGTGAGAGAATGATTTTATTCTTGTCAACCAGTGGCTTGTTGATGATATTTTCTTCACCTATAGTCATGGTTTCTCTTGCAGGCCATGTAACTCTTGTCCAATGTAATTATATTTATCTATATATATATAATTTACTATAAAGTGTTTTAATAGCTATAAAGTGTTGGGTTTTATTTTTTTTTAATTTTTAAATTAATTCCTGTAGTGTTTTTTTTTTATTAACGCTAAAAATTGTTTTGTTTCTTTAATTTACAATAAAAGTTTTTTTGTGTGTATTAATGTGTTGTTTTGTAGTAACTGCCTTTTAGCATCATGCAAGGTAAGCAGCTAATTAGGGCACTTGAAGCTGTGCTATTGTGACTGACATCCATTAGGCAATTATATTATGCAAAAAGTGAGGTCTTATCTCAATCAAATATGCGCAGCGTCCCAGTTAAATTAAACCAAAGATAGCTGAGCTGGTTTGGGCGTGTCAAACAATTTCAATCTGGTCATAAACAAAAATACGGGCTTTAAAGTAAGCTCGTGACTGGGAATGGTAAAATGCACGGCCACGTCTCATATTCGTAGGCGTATTCAGGAGTAACATGAAGGTGGTCAAACTCACATTCCAAACTCGGTGTTCTTATAGATCAACATGGTGACACCTCGTAAATGGAGAGCCCATATGGACCTAGGAGAAAAAACATGGTGGCAGCAACTAAGAAAATAAAGGAAAAGGTCGCGCAATATGTTCAACTACATTCGTGTTCAACGCATGTAAAAAGAAAATGCTACTCTAGAAATGGTCTCTAAATGGACAAGTACAAGAAATTGTTACTCTAGGAATTGTCATTACAGGAATGGTTTTTTGAAATGTCTCTTTAGGAATGGTCTATCTAGGAATGGACTCTCAAGGGACATGTAAAAGAAACTGCCACTGTGGGAATTGTCTCTCTAGGAATTGTCTCTCTAGGAATAGTCTCTCTAGGAATAGTCTCTCTAGGATAGTCTCTCTAGGAATAGTCACTCTAGGAATAGTCTCTCTAGGAATAGTCTCTCTAGGAATTGTCTCTCTAGGAATAGTCTCTCTAGGAATAGTCTCTCTAGGAATAGTCTCTTATGCCAATCCAAGAGCTGCACGTTAAGATCATACACACATTGCCTTTCGCGTATTATGCCATTTTATTATTTTAATACATACTCTTAACACATTTAGATCAATGTATAATAATATCTTTTCTTTTTTACTATATTTTTTACACGGTTAATATTCCGCAGTTGTCAATTTCGACCATACTTTGATAAAAAAAAATATTTTTTTTTTGGTATTTTTTGTTGGTTGAGGAAGTTTCTTTGCCTAAACCTTTCTATTTTGTTACGTCCTGTCAGGCTAACCCATTCCCTGTTAACCTGTTTTCCATATAATAATTTATAAGCCTGATAGCAGTCTCACTCCCATTTTGTTCATACTCTGATAATAGGTTCTGGAAAAATATTTGCCAGGCACCAATGACGTCATCAAAGTCAAGTCAGTCCTGACGCTAAGTCATTTATACAGCGTACAAGAAATAAAATGCCTTAAAACTAAAATAGGTAACTTGGCATCTTATAAAGTTATAATAATATGCCTGACATATAATGTTGCATACCTTGTATTTTACACACACACACACACACACACACACACACACACACACACACACACACACAAACAATGCTTTGAAATAATATCTTCAAAGAAATTTTATTTTTAAATTATATCATATTAAATTACATACATTTTCGTGCATATTTCTTAATTAAGATCGCTGTGATATGGGTGTGTTTTTGTTTTAGCTTTATCTGAAGAGTTTGATTTAATTGACTAAAGAAAATGTTGGCTTCATATTGCAGACGATGTCCTACTCATTAGTGTTGAATGGCTAAAAGAAGCTGTCGAAAGTAGCCAGAGAACATGTAAGGCTGGCCTCTACGCGTGGACCATAATACGAGGGTTGGCTCAACTATCTGAGAACGTTCATGTTCGCGAACAGGTTCGTTAGTTAAAGAAAATGTCGGTTTATATAGATATATATTTAAACACACCATATCTTAATTTCTTTCATAATGATTAGCTTGTTTGCCATTGTAAAAGGAATATGTTTAAGAGTAATGCTTTAAAATAAAGTGTTTTATATTTCTATACTATCATTAAAACTTTGTACTTTGCTACATATTTCTGGGCCTAGCTAAGGACACTGGATGTTGTATTCGTTGTGTCTCAAGTTATGAAAAGCCCGGACAGCGCTAAAGAGAAAATGGCAGCAGAAGAGTTTTTGAAAAAACAACCAAAGGAGTTGTCAAAGGCGATCTCGGGTATGTAGAAATAATGAATGAATTACAATGGGCACGATTGACGTGAATTTTTTTCAATGTTCAGGAAATACTGATTTTTAACAAAATATCAATGTATGAGTCTTGAAGCAATAACAAACTAAGGGACATCAACGCGGATGAACAGCCATATTGTATGATATATTTTTTAACGAATTTTAACCTGAAAAGATTGCGTTAATTTCATTAATCA
The DNA here is from genome assembly GCA_002072015.1 of Radix auricularia. NCBI lineage: Eukaryota > Metazoa > Mollusca > Gastropoda > Lymnaeidae > Radix > Radix auricularia. The sequence continues at coordinate 484,530 of MUZC01003782.1, forward strand.
CCTTGCAAAAATAGATCTAGATCTACTTATTTCCCAATGCTAGGTAATAAATATTCAAGCTCAAAATGTATAACCCAGGGGTTCTTTTTGTCTTTAAAGCGATAAAGAAAAACAGTCGTAAATGTAACTTTTAAAATGTATATTTTCATAAAAGTATTAAATAGTGGTTTCTTTATAGGTTTAAAAATCCTACATATTACAAATGAGACCATTGAATTGTATACTTTTTAAAAAAAAAATTGTATTCGTTTGAAAATTGATCTCTCATAAGAAATTGCAGATAGAAAACTATTTTACTAAAATGGTGATATTTTAAGTTTTCTTTATTCACAACCTGCCTTTTAATAGAAAAGTTTAGATTAACCCTTTAAGCCTTGCCCTCCTGCGCCTATTTTTACCCTATGCATAAGTTCCTGAGCATTTTATACCTATTTCACAAAAGGTCATGTTTGAGTTGCGACTGAAGAAAAACCGTGAAAGATAAACACATGAAATTAATTATGCAAGTAAAAGAATATGTCTACCTGAAATCTAGCACAAAAATTCAACTTTAGTAAGCCAGTAGATCCAGCAGGGGCTCCCTCTCTTTACACACAAGTAGCTTCACACTTGGGACATGCCCCTTTCGATCAGCTGATCCCCTCGACACACCTTCATTATCTGTTACTTATTTTTTATCACTATCTGAATCTTCCAAATCATTATCATTATCTAATTCTGAAAAAATCTTTTTTTTAAAAACACAATAATTTCTTGTGTTGAGAAGAAGGAAGAACGTTGACGTTTTGTTCCAGATGGACCAGGTTGGGGCTCGTCACGATCTATAACCAAATAAAAAAAAAATCATGTTAAGCCTGGTCCCTTTTTGGACTCAGGACGTGTTAGCGCATTTTCGTATTGTGTATCAGTACTTATGTTAGATATCAGCATTATGTAGTTATCACTAATTGTGTTTAGATTTTAGACATATTTTTATGAATTTTCTTGTGTAATGAATATACCTGACATTTTTTTATTTAAAAGTCATTTCTTTACATTTTAAAAAAATAATTATTTGCTCATATTCAGCAACTGCTCGTTCCCATTCGGTTGGTTCTTGACGTGTTGCCCTACGTGCCGCAGTATTTTGTTGTTGTTCTGCAGCTCTTACTTGTAGATCCTGTCGAGTTATTCGACGTGCTGTTGTATCTCGGTTTTGTTCTCTCATACGAATGAGTAGGTTTTGACGACGAATTTGTTGAGCGATTCGATTTGCTTCTCTTCGTGCTTCAATTTGACCTGCTTTTTTACGATTTTCAGCGTTTAATGTAAGTGAATTTTTTGGTGGCATTTCTATATATTTTTTTTGTTTTTTTTTAGCTACCTGTAGATTGCGTAATGGAAAAAATTTATCATCCCTAACTTACAAAATTTCCAAAATGAATAATCGAAATTACATCAGATACTTTGTTGGATGCTGAGATCTAGGGTGATGACAGACGGACGGACGGACAGATTTACAACATATGTTTTAGATAATTGTATCTGAACCGCTTGTTCCAAGATTCATAAAATTCCTATTACACAAGAAATTTCGACACTGCTTTAAAAAACAAACCTAATGGCGTCCCACTTTGCCACAACAACCGTCTACACAAAAACTCTCTAAACTTTTACACATATTCTAATGACGTCAACAACAACAAAAAAACCCTAATACTTTTGTTTAATTTAAAAGTCATTTCTTTACATTTAAAAAAAAAAAATTATTTTCTCTTTAACCTAACTACAAGTCACCACAAATGATGAAGTAAAACTCTCTAAACTTTTACACATATTTTAATGACGTCAACTAAAAAAAACACTAATTAATTCTTTTGCACGATTTCACACCACTCTTGAATGCTTGAAAAACTATGTATTCGACTTCCGGCAATGGCGCCCGTTCCTTGTGCCAGTGTTAACTCTCGATTCGCAAAGTTTTTTGGTAGTTTTAACGGGGTTTTTTAACGGATCGAGTAACTGAGTGTTGATGCACCAATGGCAGGTCAGGACATACAAAAAACATATATACATCATGGGTCTAGGACTTATGGATCCTGTGATCATGGTGATGACAGACAGACGGACAAAACGGGGGCAATAGCGATTTCGACATCTCGAAAATGCGCTAAAAATTTTCTCACAAACTCATACTAAAAATTGTAAACACACGCTCAACAAGGTCGCAGACATCTTGGATAAACTCCTAACCAAACGAAACATTTGATTGGCTGTTACGGCAAAACTAAACCAATTAACGTAATTGTACTATCGTGAAACCGGTATACCGGTGGCGAGGTTTATGAAGCGATTACTACTACCACCGGTATACCGGTATACCGTTGGCGGGGGCTCAAAGGGTTAAGATTTATAATATTTAAATATTGGATTCTCTAAATAACTGTCTTATACATGGAAAATGCCTTTTTTCTTTTAAAATAAGGGTAAAGTATCACTTTTTTTTATTTAGATTGCAAGGTTTTTCAAAATTGTCTGCCCTTATATTTGCTCTTTATTATTTAAGTTTAAATCTAATAATCAAGACACAAACTTACAAGAAGAAATACGAATAACATAAGTCACGTGACAATAATTATCTATGTTATTTCTTTCATTATTTACAGTTGGTTTTATTAATGATTTTCTTAAATAATTGAACCAATGAATGAATTTACAAAAATTACATAGACAGATGTTGATAAATAAACTCTAATTAAAACATCCACCTGTAATAAAATAAAATTAATCATGCTAAACATTGCTATTTTACATGCTGGTAGTTGTCAACCCGATGCCAAGATCTGCTGTGAAAGAAGTTACGAATCCATATACAACGAAAGAGATTGAAAAAGTAGGTGCATAAATATTTTTCTTCTCTTGGTAGAAATGTATTTATTTATTTATTTTTTAAATGATTATTTGAATGAAATCAAACTTAACAAAAAATAAATAAATAAATAAAATAAACATTTAAAAAATAAAAAAATAATTTAAAAAAAAACAACTAGGTATTTGATATTTCAGGGGATGGTTGGATGTAAAAATCATCAACGAAATACACAAAATGAACCAAAGCTAATGATATTTTTCGTAAATGCCAACGCAATTTTTTTCTTAAGTAACTTAGATTACAGTTGGGAGAATCATTAATTATCTCAAAGTTTGTAAAGTGATCTCAGGATCGGCTGTAGATTACAATACATCACAGAGTTAAAATATAATTGTCACGTTCTCAATTTTCTAGATTTAAGAGTGAGGCTCGTTTCAGAAAACTACTAAGAGGGTTTTTTTATTTTATTTTAATTTTTTAAATTTTTTTTTGGAGGGGGGGGGGGGAGTACTGTTATATTAGATTAAATAGTTTCTTTCAGTCGTATACCTACATTACTCGTCGGTACTAATTTATATTTTAAGATAGATAATAAAAAAATCTTTAATTAAGATATCCTTAAATTGTTTACATCAATAAAGAGAAATTACGCTGTTGCGAAAAAGTAATGTTTTATAATTTCAAATGGAATTTCCTTAAATTTATGAGATAGGGATACGTTTAATCTTATGCTTTGTAAAGGTACATCTTTTTATTAAATATTTAGCTTTATTTCAACAACAGCATAATCGGCTTTGTGCTTGCATGCAAAACTAATTAAAAATCTTTCAAATTTTTAAATAAAAGCTTTTCAAAAACTTCAGTTTACTAAATGAGTAATTTTTTAAAGACATCGTTATATCTTTCAATCATAAATTTCAAATAATTTAGTCAATATGTTTATTTCTATTACCAGTATTCTGTCAGTGACATTAACATCCTGAAACCATTGGACATACTACTGGTCGGTAAAACTGGCAACGGCAAGAGTGCTTTAGGTAACATGATACTTGGACGACACGTATTTAAGAGCCACTCAAGCACAGTATCCGTGACCAAGGAAGTCCAGTACGATTGGGTTAGGTTCGAAAACTACCTCCTCAAAATTGTTGACGCTCCTGGGGTTGCAGATACGGACACCATTAAAGATTTTGACACGGCCACACAGCTGATCATCGACAAGATGAAGGACGCGATAACCTTCAGTCCAGCCGGGTACCACGCATTTCTTCTCGTCGTCAAGTATGGCAACCGATTCACAGCAGAAGACTATTTGTGTATCAAGATGCTTAAAAGCATTTTTGGGGTAGACTTTGTTAAGAATTTCTGTATACTGATAGTGACTTGCGGAGACTTATTTATTGCAGACCATCCCGAGAAATATTTTTTAGATTGGTGTAAAGAGCAAGAAGGTAATTTTGCTGAACTTTTACAAGAGTTTGACAAGAGAGTTTTGATATTTAACAACAAGTCTAAGGACGAAAACGTTAGGAACGATCAGGTGAGAAAACTGATTGAAGAAGTTGAGCGCCTACAGACTGGGGGAAGAAGATACACTGATAAATATTTTGATGAAATGGCAGAAGATCGGGGGAAATTTATCTTGGAGTGCAAAGAACCTTTGATAAGGGAAGAAACCTTGATTCAAGTGAATTTGATAATGCGGGATCTCGAAGAGCTCTCAATTTTAGAGAAGGAAGAACAAAAAAATAAACTAAACGAACTAAACCAAAGAGCCAGATCTCTGCAGAAAGACGTTATAGACAATGACAAGGGAACTGGGATTCTCCAACAGGCCGTTGAAATGGTGAACGGCTTGTTGGTGTTAATTAACGATAAAATTAATTCTCTTACCGAGTACGCAAGCTTTAAGCAAGAAAATGATCTCGAAATTGAAAATGAACCGGATGATTTTAAAAGTGTTTTTTATGTGGAAACTGAAAATTGTTCATGGCGGTCAGGCCGTGTGCTGGAAGCTGAGGAAATAGATGACAGCAATGCTAATTACCGGATAGATGAAGATAGGGTTGCAGTTGAAGAGAATAGTCAGAGAGAGTCTTTAACAAGAAAAACATACGATTACGAAATCGACAAAGACGTTGATGATCAACAACAGACCCAGAGTTTGGAGTCAGAGTCAATCATATATGTACCAGAAAAATTTGATAAAATTTTACGTTCAAAGCCACCAAGACCATTACCGAGATGTTCAATCAGAACTAGAAACCAACAAGAGGAGAAAGAGAAGGCTATGTGGGATAAGGACTTAGAAATTTCGAAAATGCAGGAAAAGTTATTAGCCACTCAAGATTTGGCCTTGAAAATGATGTCAGATAAGGATGAATGCGAGGAAAGACTCAGAAAAGAGGTCAAGCTAAAATTACATTCGATGGCCTTATATCTAGAATGTAAAAGATTGCTGGACCAAACGATGAAGTATGCATCATATAGAAAAAAATCTAGATGCAGAATATCTTGAAGTGTCATGGCAGAAGCTACAATTAAAACAGCATTTCAGCTCAAATTGTTTTTATTTCATCAAAATGTTAGGCAAATTATCTTTCTCATTATGTGCTTTAAAAACAATAAAATTATCTGCCATTATCCTGACCTAATTTTTTTACTTGCCAGGTCCTAAACATTGCTCTCAAAATAATATTTCAAAATTTTACTATACGGAATTTTATAAAGAATGTTGTTTGGCCCCATTAACGTATATTATGTGTGTTATGCATGTTGTTATTTGTTTTGTAAAAAACATAATTGTATATATTCAATGTAAATATTTCTATAGGTACTCATATGTATGTGAAGGGCAACGAGTCCTGCCTCAGCTGAAGTCTTGCACTACTTTAATTGTTATTTTTATTATTTCTTATGGCTATGTTATTGGGATTGTTTCGTTTTTTATACATTTGTACAGTAATAATAAATGTTTAATTTTATTTATATAATATAAGAGTAAATAGCTTTAAATGAAATGTCTTTTCTTTTAAAATTGACATTTTTCAATAAAGCAACTATAATCAAGACTTTAATTTAATGTCTTAAAATATTGTGCATGTGGAAAACATCGCAGTAGTAAATTACAGACGAACCAAATAATTTGTATTCATAGACTGAAGGCTCGTATAGTACTCGGCTTTTTATATTCAAATGTTAACAGCCCCTTTCTTTATTCCTTTAACTTTCATGAAAACTTACTTTTCAAAATGAAATTATAACTTACTTACAAAACAGAAATTTAAAAAATACAAACAACATTCTTAAAATTGTTTTTCTATGATTGAGCCCATCAAATCATGTTTTTCAATTATTTAGACTATCAGTTCTGAAAAGCGATCAGATTAATGGATACGATGTTGTTAATTTATGTAAATGTATTATTTTTCTATGATTCATGCAAACATTTGTACACCTTTGTTATTAAATATTCTAAGTTTAGGGACCCCTAAAACATCATCGTGAGTTCCGGCTTTGGTCTGTTCAGCCATTCCCCCTAATCCACCCTAGGGCGTCGCTATTTGTCAATATGTAGCAGTATTTTATTCAAAACATTAACTACTGTTGGATTGTATACATCTAAACTAATTTATAGATGAAATTCAATTTTATAGGCATAAATTCACCAAAATGTGAAAGAACAAAATTGTGGTATTTTTAATTTCATATAAGCTACGCCACACAGTGAAACAAAATAGTGATACCACACAATGACAGCACTTTGACATCATATGGTGACACCACACACTGACCTACTACAATAACAGTCATAATGACAGCACCTGAACACCAAATAGTAACAGCTCATAATGAATGGCGAATAGTGGCTAAACACAGTGACACAACATCGTGACATTACACAGTGATACCATACAGTGACATCACCTAATCATATCTTACAGTGACACCACACACAGGCACCACACAATGACACCACACACAGGCACCACACAATGACACCACACACAGACACCACGCAATGACACCACACACAGGCACTAAACAATGACACCACACACAGGCACTAAACAATGACACCACACAATGACACCACACACAGGCACAAAACAATGACACCACACACAGGCACTAAACAATGACAACACACACAGGCACTAAACAATGACACCACACAATGACACCACACACAGGCACCAAACAATGACACCACACA
>MUZC01003782.1:495700-512728 GCA_002072015.1 Radix auricularia
CTCTCTCTCTCCCTCTCTCTCTCTCTCTCCCTCTCTCTCTCCCTCTCTCTCTCTCTCTCTCTCTCTCTCTCTCCCTCTCTCTCTCTCTCTCCCTCTCTCTCTCTCTCTCTCTCTCTCTCTCCCTCTCTCTCTCCCTCTCTCTCCCTCTCTCTCTCTCTCTCTTAACATTATTTACTTACATGTTGTTATTTTTTTATTTACGAAAGGAAAGTTAAGGAAACCAAAGCTAAAAATTAAAAAAAAATCAATTCTCTCTTTTGAAACTTACATTACGTGATGGGGTCACAGTCTTTGTTAGATCCATATTGCTAAAAGTTCTTTTCATTGTAGTTGTAATTACTGAAAATATTTTAACAAGTACAATAATGTTTTCATTAAATTTCATTGCATATCTTTTTTTTTTTTTAATGAAAACATTCAGAATGGAAAAGAGAATAAATAGTATGGTTGGAGACAGTTTTATAAAGAAACATATCAAATATATATATACAGATATTTTTTCAAACTTTAATTTGAAAAAGTGAATCTCTTAAATAAACGTCTGCTTTTCTGTGTTCACACTGAGTTTAGAGAACAATTTATTTGATAAAATGTTTTGTTTGACAATAGTGTATCGAATGTAAATGGTACTGATATCACAAGTTCTAATGTCTATTTAGAGACATATTTTAGAAATCAACCCTCATATATTTTGTTGCGCAAGATCTTATTTGCAGACGATGTCGCCTTATTATCTCACGCAGCACTCGGACTGCATAACCTTGTATCCAGCTTCTCTCTTGCATGCAAAGATTTTGGCCTGACTAGTAACAAAAATAAAACAAACATTATGACACAGAACGCTGCCTGCTTCCCAACTATCACCATTCACGACTCCAACCTGGATGTTGTTGACCGTTTTACATATCTGGGAACATTTTGAGCACCATGTAAATTGCAGACGAAATAAGTGGTAGGATATGGAAGGCAGCAACTGTTATGGCCAGACTGTACAAAAGAGTCTGGTCCAAAGCCAAACTCACGGCAAGGACTTATTTGCAGGTATACCAGGCCAGCGTACTGAGCACACTCCCCTATTGATGATATTCTTGGACCACCTATACCAGGCATGAAATAATGCTAAACAGCTTCCTTTTTAGATGCCTGCGCCGCATCCTAGACATCAAAGGGCAAGAGAAAGCCCTGGCTCAAGCAATCATGAGCAGCATTCCAGCCATATTAAATCAAAGGCGCCTCTTATGACTTAAACACATCATGAGAATGAAAACTGGTCGCACACCAAAAGATGTGCTTTACAGTGAGCTTGCGACAGGGAAAACGTCATGTCTTACATACACGGAAATTTTAAAAAGACATAAAAGCAGCCAACAGTAATATACAAAACTAGGAAAACCTGGGAACGGATAGGTCCAAGTGAAAGAAAGATCACTAAGAGCCAAGGAGCAAATCAGAGCGGAAGCAGATGAAAAAATAGCGAGAATGAAGGCCGGGTAGGATTCGTGTGTGTGACATACAGAAGAGACTGCCACATAAGAATTTGTCTCATCAGCCACACCAAAAGCTGCAAATAATAAATATAAATACATCGTATTTCGTATACGATTATTAGAATTTTCAAATTATCTCACATAAACATGAAGCAAGGAATATTTTGCCCCACGAGTTAATTTATTATTATTTTTTTTTAAATTCAAGAACAGTTTGTTTTTAAACTTTATTAACATTTTTAGGAACAACGTCTTGGCCTAAGTCAATGTTATTTATTCGAACATAACTCACATCTGTTGAAGGAGCTTCTCTTAAATTAATTTAATGAAAAATTAATTACAATCAATGATGAATACAACAATATTAACTAATCTATTGCTATTTTGGCTATGGCATGGCTAAAAAAAGTATGAAAACTCGAATGAGCATTTAAACGCAATTTCCAACAAAGTATTTCCGACTTTTTTATTCAAGGAAAATCTTTATAAAACCATTTTAAATCAATAATTATATGAGTCAACAAACCAATTTCTGTCTACAAATTGCTTCTAAAATTAAGAGAGTCGACAGATTTAGAGATTTTTCAAAAGTTCCTCCTCCAACATTGTTCAAAATATTATTTGCTAACGTTTGAAGTTTGTTTTAACCCGATAGCTGTTATGGTTAAGGAGAAATTGAGAAAAACATGATTTTTTTTTGTTTTTATTTTAAAGGAAATCCAATTAACATTATCGGTATTTTTTTTTTGCCCGTGCACATCTTTGAGACCTCCTTAAAATATTTGCAAAAAATCCGATCCCTATATATGTTATGGTTTTGGAGGAGTTGCTGTTCAAAGCTCGAACAGACAGGATTGACATTTTAAATTTATAAATGCTATTTGTCGAAAGGGAAATTGCGTAAAGAATTCAAACTTGTAAGTTTGTGTATTGAGGAAAACCAGAAAACTTCGATTTTATAACGAAAATGAAAGTTTTTTTGTATTTCTCACATATATATGTAGAGTGTCATGATTTCATTCTAATAAGATACATTGTCTTTAAAGCAGTAGACTTTTTTTGTTGGTGGGGGTGGGGGCTGCAAATTTGTCTTCTGTCTCTGGTAATACAAACCCAGGGTATTCGACGACCATTACAAGGCCATCCACCATGGGTTTAACTGAGAAGCTCTATTAATAAGAGGTCTCAAATAAACCATCATGCGGCCTACTAACTGGATTTTTTTCTCGCCCGCCAGTACATTTACAAAAAAAAATATTATTTGTGAAATAAACGCAGCTAGTACGGATGCTCAAAAAGTTTTTTTTTATATTGTTATACGCAACATACTTTATTTTGTTATCAAATCCGCTTAAGACACGTTAATACAGCTGTAGTTATTATTAGTGATAAGTAGTGAAATGAGATTAGATGTATGGAATGTGTTTTTGTTTAACAGAGTGGGGTTTGTGGGGTGTGTCCCTTGACACATCTCTTAAGTGATAAAATTGCACATGACTTAATTCATCTGAGATTTCAACAGTGTGTTATCTGCAATGATTAGTATGTTTAAGTAGCTGGGAAAAAACAGTTGTGTAAGTGCCGTTTATCACACTGCATATGATAACTCTTTGACACGGATTGCAACTTACCCAGTCCTGGTCTCATATCTTGTATAAAATAAGACCGCGTTAAAGCTTCTAAATAAAATACAAGGTACACAAATAGGGTAATAAAAGAAAAACGAACAAACGAAAAAAAACCTTAATACTTGATTAATAACAAATTTAAACGTCTCTGATAATGCCTACTTCAGTGTAAAAACTTTTACATTCTATAGCAATGCAAATAATTACGTTAAAATAAAAAGAAGAAATCAAAACACCCTTAAACAACAATGCTAAAGGATGTAAGAAAAGGGAGCAAGTGTTAAAACGATATCATTGGTAAAAAAGAGAATTTGTTTGCAATAACAAATGCACAGAAATTCTTGGTTTCGCGTCCGGAATTCGGGCGTTGCATGGGTTGTCTGAAGAAACCAGGAAAACCCTAATTTTATCAACATTTAAACTCTATTAAGAATAAAGGACATACCACAAACCATACATGACCGTAAGATGCAATATTATTCTATATAGAAGGAGTGTCTGTAACTAATAAGATAAGATTAGGTACAGTTAATACAACAAAGGGGTAAAGATTACACGGAGTTTTAAAATTAAACATTTTGTTGAATCCATATTGGGCCGACTTAACAAATAGATTCATATATCTATTTTCTATGTAGATTCTATTTGTGGTAAAGATTTCAACGGTACTGATCATGGCGGGATTTCAGTTATTGTGATAACTGGCATTTATGTGCGAGCAATATCCGTGGTAAGATCTACATGGAAGAAAAGATCTGTAAAACATGTTAGCTCCATATGGATCAAAACCAATTCAATTTCTTTTTTTTCAAATGTTGAATCTTTTTATCGTTGCAGTTTTCAGTGTAACTTATAAATCTTCCTCCCTTTTTTGTATCCTTTGTCAATGTTTTATGTGTGTGCGTGTGTAGTGTGTGTATGTTTTATTTTTTCTCTTGACTTTATTATTTTGCAATGACATAATATCTCTTACATATTGTAAAAATTTTTTAATACTTCTAATTTATTTGAACTGATGAAGTCATTAGCTAAAACGATTACTTTTGAATTAGTCAATTGAAAGAGCTGTTATTTATTGTTTTGATTACATGGTTTATTTGTGTATTTTGTATCTCGTATCTCTGCGGCAGCTAGTAATAAGGCTCCTTACCCTGATTCTGCTCCACCACCCCCACCCTTAAAATTATCACTACTATTGTGGCCTTTTATCTGGAAGTTTTAACAGTTGCTTCAATTAAGGCAGTAGGTCATTTAATTTTTAAATGCTGGGAGACTCGATTCATGGTAACTCCCGTGTGACTACGTTTAGGATATATTGTACCCCCGGTTTGCTCCTAGGGATTGCGGCCTTGGCCTACGCTCTGCCCAGTTGTGCCTTATGGAAAATATGTTACTGTAGGCCCCCGGGGGGGTCTACATATAAATACATTATTTCATTCAACCTTCTATTCCTTACTATTACTTCAAATGTAGCAGGTCATTAATATAAAAATTAAAAAAAAGCTGCAGTTGAGGTGTTCTAGATATTTATGAATTCTTACAAACCACCTGTTGGCTTTTTCCTCAGAGTAGAATTTTGTAATTCTTTGCCAGAGTATCCGATTTTATTCAAAAACTTTTTACAGGCCAGTTGCTGAATTGGGTCATCTGTATCGCTCATAGCCAGACTCACGATAGTTAAGATTTCTTTACACTGAAGCTGAATGGAAATGATCTTTATTTAAAAATATTACTTTCACTTATTGTTTTAACGGTAACTTTATTTTATTAAATTAGAATTCAAGCATTAATTACTTAGACATGTTTGCTACTTCTTTCGTTATATTTTTTTCTAGTGGCTAAATCAGCCCCCCTCCCCCACCCACGCGAAAAATAAGATAAACCAATTTGTGAATTTATTACTTTTTAAATGAAATTTTAAAACCTACAATTAAATTAATAAAAACCAAAGAACTATGGTGTACCTGAAAACGGATGTTAAAATTATCCGCTAACTTCGTCAGCTCAGCAAGAAGCATCCAGGCATCAAGACCAGATTGGCTAGTCTTAGGAGTGTTATCGAAGACGTCACGCAACAAATCAGTACACGCGACCACAATGTTACCTGCATGTGAAAGAGTAGCGTTATTAAGATCTAAGCACATAAGACTAACAATTAGGCATGTATGGTTGATTTAAGAAGGGGACGTCCATAAATGACGTCACGCACCTATGGGGTGGAGGGGTCACACTTTTGTGACGATGTGTGACGAGGGGGAAGGCGCTGTCATGTAACGTAGGGTAACTTTAAAGAAACTTTCACTTAAACATTTGGTACCATTTAGTTAATAACATTTTAAAATATTTTTTAACGTCAATGCTTCTCAAAGTGCCGGTCAGAAGGCCATCAGACACTGGTTGGCGTAAGTTATCAATGAATCAAAATTAAATCTAATTTTAATCCTTAACTTTGAGAACCCACAAGGTAACGTATGAAATTATTACCCTGCGTCGTTTGATGTTGACATCAAAGCATTTGTGATGTAGCCGCAGCCCTTTTTCGGTTCTCTTAGGGCAGGAGTAGGCGAACGTGTTTGCCCATTACCACATAATATACAAATTTATGTGGGATTTACCCCCACCCCCGTGGCTGAAGGTCCTACCCACATGACTCGGGGATTTTGGAGGAAATTGCATCGGGTGAAATTTAGAAGCATGATGACAAGTGTCTAAAAATTATCAAAATAGGATCATGTGAAGATATGATTTAAGGCAAAACGACACAGAGTATCCATTTTTGGGGTTTGGGGAATCTATTAGATAAAATTAAAAACATTTTAAGTCTGATAATTATTTGATTGGTTTTTGGTCTAACTCCCTTGTCCATTCTAAATATAATGATAAATGTGTCCATTTAAAATTAGTCAAAGTATTCATTAACTTTATTGAATGCAATTCGAGATAGCACAAACAACTTTTCTACTTAGCTCAATTTTTAAGTCATTATTTTTACATGTCACAGAAAGGATACTTGAGTACAGCCAAGTCATGAGGCTTAAGATTATTGTCCCTCGTGTCAATATAAATAAAATTTGGGTGGATTGAGGTACGTAAATTAGAAATCTCTTTAATTGTCAAATTTAAAAAAAATACATTTTCTGTAAGGAATCGGTTCAATAGTGGGCATATATTCCAAGCGTACAGGTAGTGGATGTTATATGTCCCAAATGAGTCCGCATTACCCCAAAGAATTACCTTTTGACCCTAGATGGGACAATTTTACACCTGTTTGCCTACCTCTGTCTAACGCGAATTTAGGGATTTTTTTAAAAAAAATAAATAAAAATATTGTTGTTTTTTTTTAACTAAACAAAGTAATTATTAGTGATGGTTAATAGTCAATGTTTAATTTGTGTGTATTAAAACATAATATAATTGAAGTATGCTAACACATACTTTTTTTTAAAGGCCGGTTAATTATTTTTTAAAAATATGATTGTTTCAACCGAATACGTAAAAAATAAAATTATAAACGTTTTTTTTTACTTTATTGTTACCCGAAATGGAAATTCTAGTGAAATTTATATGCCGTCAATGATTCAGAATTACCCCCAAGAGTTCCACTTTTACTCCAAATGAGATAATTTACGGCTGTTCACCGACCCCACGATCAGACCGCCCGTTAGAATGCAACAATTTAAACACTCTTCGTCTAGTTGTGACGTTATATTTACAACTCTTGTGTGGCGTACGTACTTAAAATCGTTGGGGAAAAATCTTGTGAACTTATGAGTAAAAATTTATGATAACATTGGATATCTCACAATATTTTTCAGTCTTCAATTTGCAGGAATTACTGTATTTCGCGACGCACAAGCTGACATCCTACTTTCCTCTACAAAATTTGGGTTCGTAAAATACTCACCATATTCCTCTTCCAGTGCATGCCTAATAAGTTTTAGGAAACATTTGATTTGATATCAATGTGGTAATTTTAGATAAAATGCTTTTGATGTGCTTATACTTCGCAGGAAAACTGTCACTAAAAGATCGCAATCAACTTGAGGAATCATTCTGTATCTATATATTCTAGGACTTTCAACAATTAAACGATCTTTGTAATATCAATAGTCTCACTCGCGAGATTGAAGGTTAATCAATTCAAAGGGTATTTTTTACATTACCATTGCATCGTTTGTTAGCTGATTTTTCGTGTCTTGGCAACTAAATTTTTTTAAAAAAAATAATATTTCATAAAACAAGCCGAATTCATACCTAATCTTATAAGGCTTTAGGCTTAAGCCATGTAAGGGCTTATTTCTCTATCACGTCAGTACAAGGAAAATCACATCAAAATGGTAAAATAATGCACCGATACTTGGTGAAATGGAAAAATCGCTGCCGGTCGTCGAATACGAAAAAGTTTGAGAAACACTTGCCTAAAATTAATTTAATGATGTTTAATATAGCTGCACGCCTGTAACGTTATTATAATGCAGACCTGCACTAAATATATACTGTAATGACAAATATAGTGATTGGAAAATACTTATTTTCAAATGGAAAAGCTTTGTGACGTATTATTAGAGGGGGTGTCTAACTTTTTGTGACGATGCGTGACAAGGGGGGAGGGGGTGAAAATCGGGCAAAATTGCGTGACGTCATTTATGGACGACCCCTGATTTCAAGAAAAGTTTAAAGCTACATAACTGTATTCATCCGAAGCCTTTTAGTCTAGTATAGTGGTTACAAATAAATTTAAATCAATAGATGATATGGTTTATGTGTGTACTAATGTGCAAAACCCACTTCGTACACACTTCAAGACCTCAAGTTAAGAAACGGCAATGCAACATTTTTGTGGTTTTTAGATATATAAGAATTAAAGTTAAATACTTCACAGATTTGTCATTAATTAACTAATTGAATTTTAAATTTTCATTGGGTAAGACAGATTATTTTATAAAGAAAAAAAATAATTAAAAAAAAATTTATTCAGAACATTCTATTTTGACCATCTTTCAGATTGAGAGGATAAATAAAATTTTTCAAAATATGTCATATTGCCTTTTCTTCTTTTCGGGGGTTTACTTGGTTTTCTGAAAAAATTGGCATTGTCTGAATAAGCCAAAACCACGTTGAAGGTGCTGCTCTGGTACCTACTGCGTTATATTATTTTTTCGATTTATTTATGCGTGTACCACCGTTTGTAAAATGTTCACTTAATAGCAATTATTTACTATCATTACATTGCCATTACTCGGATATAAGTATTATCTAACAAACATTTTATTTTCATATTTCAGTAAGCTTATTTCAGGTTCTCTAGCATTTAAAAAAAACTTTTTTACAAATAATTCCAAAGCGCAACGTGTTGTATTAGGGTCAATTTACTCTTATTTATTTAAAATCCCCTTAGAGATATGGAAGCAATTGAATAGTAACTTTTGAAATCCTTGTTCTATCTAAAATAATAAATAGTTATATAAACAATCAATGAGCTTTTCATTTGGTTAAAACGTATTTTTATTTATTTAGTTGTTGTTTTTTGTTTGTTTTTTGTTTGTCTGTTTGTTTGTTTTTTGTTCAAATTTACGTCACCTTACACTTTTTTAAGCCTAACGGGTAAATAGATGTCTTTAGACTTTGGGTTTTTCCTTTAAAATGAACTACTTCATAAAGTTTGCAAGAATAAAGCCACTTGTTACTGAGTGCGCTTAAAATCCAGCATTATTTATTTTATTAAACTTTGACACAAATCAGTTTATCATCCAGCGATATAGGTAAATTATCACAAATCACAACATATATAATACTTAATTGAATAAATGCACTTCCAGCCCATTTGGGGAAAAGTTTAAACTTCAACATGCCTCTCGTCGAAAAGTTAATCTTATATTTGTTGAACCGATAATATCGTCAACACTGTCGAACACGCAATTTAGAGACAAGGATGTATATTGTTATAGTTTCTTTTAGATTTTTACATTACGGATTAATTGATGAAAATAAGTAGGGAAAATAAATGGTTCTAACATTCCATTTTAAAATCTGGTTATCTACACTTACTGTATATCGATATATGTGGAGTGGAGATGAAATTACAAGAAAGAGGAATTAAACTTTTGTCTCAAGGCACAATTCTTTTTTCCCTAAAGGTTAGTCATTTCAATTACTAACAACAAATATTAACTAAAATATTGTGCGAATCAATAAATTACGAATATATATATATATTTTAAAAGTAGCTCCATTTGACGGATCAATAGCAGAAGATGGCCAAAGCACTAGCGGGGAAAAAATTGTGTATGTTAAAATCCGAAATAGTACGTGAGTTATGATATCCATATGTCAGTAAAAAATTTAATAAACCTCCACTTGAGGTGCCCGCGTCGCGGCCCTGACATTAAATGGCAGGACAAAGTCCTTATAGTGGGGTCTGATTCGTGCTAATTCTCAAGTATGTTTGGAATCCTTGTTGAAAGACATCTGATAAGGCTAGGACATCTAAAAAGAAAGAGCCTGGGTCTAATCCCCTAGGAACTCTGAGATGAAGATCTTGCATTGGAAAAGAGAAAGACAAGTCGCCGACGTCAGCGGTTTAAGGTTAAAAGGAGCCATAATACACACAAACTACTGCAATTGCACGCGGAAGAAATATCTACATGGCGCTCAGTTGTCTAAGAGGGCTTCATAGTAGCCGAGGAGCAAAGGATGGAAGCGACTACAGGCAGAAGAGCTAGGAGAAATGCCAAAACATTGGGGATGTACAGAACTCGTGTGGAAATGTTGTGGTTAGACTGCCACTCAAAGATAGGAATGCTGAGCCACACGAGAAAATGCAACCCAAAATCAACCGCGGCGCAATAAAATATCGCGATACGGAAGGATGCCGTTGATGCCAGTATACTCACCAATATAACCCTTTGTTAGGCTTTAGCTCACCTATTTCAAAATTCATTTGCGTGATGTCTGCTGGAGTATAGAAATATGTCAGAGTCAGAAGTGAAATGACCTTCAAATAAGGTTGGCTGTGTACAATAACTTGCTTTAGTACCTGATATAAGATAAATACGAAATTAGTCATTTTATGAGTGTGCATTTCCGCATAATAATACACTGTACAAATTTTAATACGATGAATGGACGATTTAGGACGTATGAAGTCTTAAACATCTTACGGGATTTTTGCATTAACAAAAAACTAGTTATCAAAGTATTCGAAAGTGAAAAATGTACTTTACTTCTATCATGAAAAAGCTTTAAAAATAAACATAGATTCGTATGGAAATAGTTTAATTAATAAAAAGTATACTAGTACATCGCTAAAAGGGTATCACAAATAATAAACATATATTTAAATTTGTAAAAATAGTAATATAATATTGTTAAAAAAATAAGCTGCCCGGGTACCCTTCCAAAATTTTAACAGGTACCCGGGTTACCCGTTCGAAACACCTTAAATTGTTCGCCGTCATACCGGTTATCAGCCTTACAGACGTGACGCACCTAGGGGACAAGGTGGGTCAACCATGTTTGAAGACTTGTGGAGAGGGGAAGGGGGTCCTTTAGAAATGTGACGTCACATCAAAACATGCAACTTATAACAAAAATTGTACTTAAATAGTTGATTGCTTACAATTTATTTAATGACTTTTTGCATGGCTTCATGCGTGTTAAGATATTTTAGTGCTGCGTTAAACTAAATACATACTTAAATAACCAAAAAAAGTGATTTGAAGCATGCTCATGCTCAAATTTAAAAAATGGCTTTTAGGGGCGGGCAAAGCTTTATGACGTCATATTTAATTTTTTGTGACGAAAAAAAGGGGTAACGGGAATGGGCTTAAATCGCGAGACTTTATTTTTGTATGACCACTGAAACTTCTTTGTTAATTATGGGAATGCAAATTTAGATGAATCAGCGATGTAAAAAATGATGACATTGAAATACTAGTACATTACAATGGGAAAAAAAACAAAAAATGAGCAGAGAGATGCGAAATATATTTTTGGAGGGGGGTGTCCGCTAAAAAATCTTTTAAAGATAAAAGGCGATAATGTTGCCTTTTCGGGTTTTTTTTCTAGTTCACAACCGACACTTGTAGTAATTAAACAAACTTTCCAGTACTCATCCGTTATGAGTAGACCCATCCTCCAGCATTAATTTGTATTATTATAGATAAAAATCAGTCAATGGTGTAAACATTTTTTTAAGTGATTATAGAGCTAGATTTTTTTTTTTAATTTGTTTTTTTAAAGTGTGGTGGAAATAGGAGTGGAGAAACGAGTGAAGGTGTTGTGTGGGGATTAAGTAAATAACATTGGTTTGTCAAAACTGGTAACTCAAAATAATGAAGCGTATTTCAAAGCGAAAGTAAGAGTAATTTCTGTAATTTCTCGCCCTTCCTCATTATTAGCTTGTAGGTCTAATTTCCTTAAAATACTTGATCAATTCAAAAAAAAAAAAAAAAATTTCAAACGATTTTTTTCAAGCTCCAAAAATAAAAATAATAATAGTAAGATGTATAAAAAAAAGTTGTAGTTTGTCGTGATACTGATTTTTTTTTTAAAAAGTGTTTTCATGTTAAATGTATTTCACAGAATATTTATAAAATGAAAAGCTTTAATTTGAAAAATTGTTCACATGCCCACTAGTTTTTACATTGTAGTAAAATTTCACGGGTACCCGGATGTAATTTTACTACCCTGGTAATTGCATGGCAACGGTCCCCGGGTTCCCGGATACCCGTAGACAGGCCTATTAACAAGTGTTACAAGACTAAAAGGGGAAGTTTAATTTGGGATAAGTGAATGTGAATGACCATAAGATTATGAATTCCAACTTTCTCATTAAAAAAATTAAATTCTCCCGTTTTTCGGCTCGAAGAAATAGAACAAAAAGAAACTGAGAACACCAGCTAAAAAAAAAGATATTTGAACATTCTGGATACATTTTTTTTAAACTCCTTACCTCAAGAGTGTTACAAATGGCAAAATCATTGGTGTTTGTTTTATTTATAGCAATATTGTGAAGGACGATTAAGTAGCTTCGTACATTTTCCGTAGGTTGCTTGAAAAAAAAAGAAGAAAATTTAAAAAAATAAAGGATAACCGAAAATGAGTGAAACGTTTTACTTTTTAATCAAAATTGAAAAAAAGCTAATTTTTTTTTCGTTGATCATAGCTATATTTTATTACGTTCTAAAAAGAAATTTTGTCTGATTAACAAGAAATATATTTTTTTATATTTTGTGAAAGCTGTAGGAAGAGGAAGAAATTTTAGATGTTGACACATCCCTGGTTCTTAAACATTTTACATTTAATTGAAAGGTGACATTTCAAACAATATTTCCTCTCACAATATTTTAAAGATAACGATTAGAAATCAGATTATGTCTATTTTTTATGTCTTAGTTTGAAAGAATGTTGATGGTTTTGGTGATTCACTCCTCAAAATAAAAAAAAATATACAGGAAGAAAACATCATGAGAGTCTAGCTTTTTTCTTCTTTCTTTATGAGGATAAGTTGATTTTAAATTTTCGTGGTCAGAAGGCATGGAAGTGTGCTTTCCAAAAATTATCTTATCCAAAGTGTTGGGAAATTCATATAAACTGAAAAAATAATTAATCTTTTTTATCCTTTATTGTGCCAACGCCCAGGTTCTTTATTTTTAGTGGAAGCTATTATTAACGTTAAAAATTTGTTAATGACGCTCATAATCATCCCATCAGTCATTTATGTTAACTGTCCAAATAATGTTAATCGATTAAAGATAAATGGTCTTTTTAGCTTTTTTAAAGTAAATAATTGCTATATTTAATTTTAAATGGAGTTAGTTTTTTTTGAAAAAATTATTTGTTCAAAAATATTCTGTAGCCCACTACTCAAAGCTAAACATACACATAAAAAAAACACAACAATTTTAAGATCTTTAAATAAAAAGTAGCTCTTTAATTATATATTTCTATTTCTTTAATTTAATTTTGAAGAAATTTGCTTTTAACCTTAATAAATAAATTATATTAATGATAGAAAGCTGAAATATTTACATGAAAACACAAAGCATATGTCAGTAGTTGCTTTCAAATAAATGAATAATTCTAAAATACGAAATTACCTTTCCTGGATTTGATAGACTAAGTTGGATGCATGCTGTAAAATACCGAACAGCGGATAATTTTGACAGCTCCTGCATTTTAAAAGAGATAATATCGTTGGAATTTTAGGATAAATATTTTCTTTTATTAATTCATGTATTAAAAAAAATATAAATCTTTAACTAAATGCATTTGAAAATAGAATACACACAGACAAGACAAAATATAAATAAATTAAGACTATTATTAGCGACCTGGTAAACAGTATTTCAAAAATGATTACAAGTTTTCTTCATATCTTACTTGGCAAAACACATCGCTGCAACACGACCATTTCTGACACAGCTCTAATGTGATAGATCGCACAGTGTTATTGTGGTCGTCATTTTGCAGGATTTCCATCAGTTTTTCTGTAGATGTTCAAAATGAGTGATTTTAATATCAACGTATAAGAAAATGATTTTTAAAATCTGCTTACAAAATTATACGGAAATAGGGCTTTAAGCTTTTCAAATCTATTAATTTTATTTAACGCATCAATATATTCACCTACCAGTAATTTTATACTGGTTCAGAAACACAGCTGCTCCGATTCGGTTGGCCTCATTAAATTCATAGATGTTTAGCAAGGTATTTAGTAGCTGGACAAGTAAACTTTGATCTACAGAGTAGTCATCATTAATTTGTGATGCTATGTCTTGTATCATATTTTCAATGGTCATTAACGTAACCTCTTGTGCTGGATAAACTTCATTTGTCCGCTCAGAAAAAATCTGGGGGCAAAGAAAGGTGAGACTGTGATTTAATTATGATTTGTAAGAAACGACTTGATCTATTAAATCTCCAATTTTTCAGCTGACAGAATAAAGAATTACATTTGTCACCATACAACATTCGAACTTTTCTTTCGTGTGTTGATTAGGCCGATAAGTTTTACCAAAAAGGCATGAGGTGATGGACTTGGCTTTATATGGATATTTCCCATGTGACTAAATATAGCATTGAAAGGAGAGCAATGTAGCGAATATTCACAGTTTGGGCATTTGTCTTGCATCAATTACATTTCAATAGAATAAAGAAAAGCCCACTGACTATTCCCAAAACTTCTAACATAAAACCAGTATTACAAGACACAAAGTGTCCGGAATTTCTAATCCTTTGTGAACAGGACATATATATTAAAGTAAACCGTTAGATACAATCATTTTTAGGTCAACATTGAACTTACGGACTACAGCTTAGTGATCCGAGCTTTAAATGATGTCATACGTAAAGATGCATATAAAATGTTTAATCTTAATCGGAAATGCCTTTGTGATATGGATGAATATGAAAGAAAGGGGAATACAGAAAAGAAAACACACCATTAAACATAATTTAAAAATATTTATTATTGTACAGTATAATCAAATTATAAAAATAGAACTATAGATTTTAATAAACAAAAAGGGTTGTATACATTTACAAAATGTTTGTTACCTCCTTGTCATATCTATCCTACCTTATGAAAATTTACCCCAAATTTACCTGAACTTTGTTTTTAGTCTCCTGGGCATTCCTTGACCTATATATAAATTGTTTAAAATTATTTTAATTGAATACATAAAATATTAAAATTAATTTACCACTTAACATTATTGAAATGTCCTTTCCTTTGTTATTGCAACCAACCCTTGCAATTAAGAAGAGTATTTATAAAAACGAGAAATTACTTTTTAAATGGCTCATTGAGAGAGATTGATTCTAATTTTTTGAAACAATGATATTTAAAAGTATATAAAACAGTCAAATGAAATGTTTTTCTTTCAATGAACTCTATACGTTAATCTCATGGCATATCTTATATTAATATTTTTATTAGAAAATTACCTTGGTTCTTGTCCACTTTTAAACATCATAAAAAGCTGAAAGTAAATATGCGAGAAAGCAATAGTTACACCAATATACAGTTTTCAAATGGATATATTTTATATGGCAGTTTCTCAGATGCGTAAATAAAGAGACCTATTGTAGCTGCCTAGTGAGAGTTCAAACAGGCTGCTCGAGCTATGTCGATGAAAGAAGGTGTGTATAATGTGCTGATTGAACACCCGAAGGAGTCACCAGTCAAAGCAGAGCTGTCTGCTCTATGTGAAAGACGTGCTACGACTGATGATGCTGAGTTTGAATCTCTTCTCATGGGTGTGAAGGAATTGCTACAGCGTCTCTGTAAGGCAACGAGATTTCCGACATTTGTAGACTTCACCGACTCAAGATCTTTACACACGTTTTTGTTCCGAGCTCCATCGAGACACAATTTGTCAGTGCTAATTTGGAGGCAATTGAAAACATCATAGGGCTATGAGGCAATATTATTCTGCAGTATATAACAGGTCATGGAAAGTTATTGCAATAGGAACTGGAAAACCCGTTGGCACAGTAAGGCACAGCCCAGATCAAAACAGTTGGGTTTCAAGGCTAGATGTCTTATGGCTAGACAGAAGGTACCATGGAAAAAGATTTTTTGCCAACCCGTGCAGCGACCGAGCAAAAGGGATACACAGTGGGATCAACCTTGTAGCTGTTCATTCCTTATTACACAAATTAGAGCAGAGCATACTGTTACCTTCACAGGTTAAACCCTAATCGTGACACTGGCTGCTGATATTGTGATGGCTGAGCTGATGTGACACACCTGATTGTTAAATGCGCCGCCGCAATTAGGGATGCGGAACATTATAAGGCTCTACCCTCCAAAGAGAATGACACGTATTTGGAGTGTAAGGACAGGGTGCTGCTTATAAGTGAAAAAAATATGAATTTAGCTATATGCGATTCCTTGCCCCGCAAACTACTTTTTTAAAAATGTACTTCTCGAAGCCACTGATTGGAGACAGGACATACTACAATAATTGTTTTTAATTTTATTTTTTTTAAAAATAGAAATGTCAAGATAGAATAAAATACTCACATAACTTTACTTTCCGACAATTTTAAGTCCGAATATTTAGAAATTTTCAAATATGAATTCTTCCTTTTCTTTGAAGTTAAATTATCCTGTTTTGATGATAAAAATTAGTTGTTATTGAAACCATTACTGTGCTATCATGTATTATAATATATTATACTTTTAATATTAAGTATACATCAATTGTAAAGTATCAAATCATGAACAAACATAGATCTTTGCATTACAATAACATGTCCTTTGCACTTGAGATTACCCTGATAACATTATAGATCTATTTATTTAACGTGTTATTTCAAGAAGGTAAGTCGTTAAGTCGTTTAATTATTTTACATTTCGGGCAAAGTTCGGTCCTATAAACCACCAAAGAACACACCATCAAGTGTAGCTAGCAAGATAAAAGTGGTGACGACGGAAAAAGATCACACAAAAAATATGTATCTATATTTTTTGCACATTGTAGTTTAAGACCTTTTGTCGTTAGAAAATATAATCTTGAAACTGTTTCGTAATATTTCTTCACGAATTTACGAAAACATATGTAACACGAATAAAAAATTAGTAATTTTTCTTGTCACTTAATTGAAGCGCCCTGTGCAGTGGCGTAGCGAAGGGGGTGAAGGGGGACATATGTACCTGGCCGCCACGGTAGGGGACGCCAAAATGAGTATTAAAAACTCATATAATGTTATTTTGAAGTAAACTAATGTACCCCAAATACGTTTGCAAGTTTGAATTTTGGGGCTCCGACAAATCTTCATTACAAACCAGTTGATAAGTATGATTTTGGCGCCCCCGTTGGGCGATAAGGGGCGCCATTCACTCATAAATAAATGACACATCCACAATGTAGGATTCTGATGGCGTCCTTTATATATATATATAT
>MUZC01003793.1:0-21612 GCA_002072015.1 Radix auricularia
ATTTTAGTTGCGAGTTAAAACGTTCGGTTTCGATTCAGCAAATGTGAGCGGCAAAAAAGGAGAGGAACGCGAGAGGGGTGCACTCCGTTTACATATCTCATATTTCAATCTAGACAACGGAGTGCACCCCTCTCGCGTTCCTCTCCTTTTTTTGCCGCTCCCATTTGCTGAATCCAAACCGAACGTTTTAACTCGCAACTAAAATTTCTCCTAATTTACTCTCAGCAAGTGATTAGACAAGCCGAAACAAAAGTCCATCCACGAAGTTGTAATCGCCGCAGTGCAAAAACGGCAAGCACTTTACGACAAAACTGTTGATAACTATTCGAAAAGAGTTTTAATTGTAAACAATGGCAAGAAATTGGCAAAGAAATTGGAACTGATGGTAAGTTTGTACATCCGAATATAGGAAACACATTTTTCTTCATCTCTTAAAACTTCATCCAGAAGATGATGATATTCTCCAAAATCACCTCTTCGTAAAAAAAATTATGTGTGTCCAGTAACGTTTTGGGGTTCGACGTTTCCTTTTCATCCAAAACATTAAGAGCAATAGCAAAGCCTCCATTATTGTTCCACCTAGTTGAACCAAACAGAGAAAAATGGTCGCCAGGGACGATAGAAAAATGTAACACATTCGTTTCTCTTCCATTTTCTTGCCGATCGTCAAAATGGAGACAAAAAAGACCATCACGAATGGGGAGAGGAAAACGAATGCACTCAGTTCACAGCCTAAGTCGTGATTACACAAACGTGGAGCCGAAAGACCGCGACTTAAAGGGGTCGCACTGTATTTGAATGAGCGAGTTTCAAGACTTACAGCGTGCACACCTGATTGGGGTAAAAGAGAGAAGCAATAGACAGAAGCAATGACGTAAGTACGGAATACAGCCTAACGCTTGCCTCTGGTAGCCTCAAACCAACATTTCAGAAACTCAACCTTGCCGAATGAGTCCAATAAACGAACGAAAACAACCACCAATAAGTACACTGCCCTCTGGTAGCCTCAAACCAATATTTCAGAAATTTAACCTTGCCGAATGACTCACATAAACGAACAACAACCCCGAATAAGTAAGTACACTGCCCCGTTAGAAGATTGAACGACTTACCGATACATTTCGGATCAAAACTACCGACAGCGCAGCCCCCGGAGCAAAAGCCCGTATCAATGCGACATGTTTCACTCACACAGCCGGCACTGCAAGCTGAAAAATTTGATACAGTTTTCATAGCTTAAACCTTCATTTCTGTTTGCAAAAAGTGGGGGAGGGGACGAAGACTGAGCGCTATTTTCACTACAATCGTTTTGAAAAAAAAAAAAAAAACTCAATTAAAAAACACTTATGAACATGTGTAACATTTGAGACCAACTGATAACATGAAGTGAGGAAAGGGGATTTTTTTTTGGGGGGTGGTGGGGGGAATTCTATGATTGTGTCAAACAAACCACCGGTTAATATACAAAAGTACAAAGTTGTGAAATTAAATGAAATCCTGTCACCTTCACACGTCAAGCCGTGAAAGTTTGGTTTACAGTCACCGAGACACGTTCCGTCCGTTGGGTTGCACGAGGCATTGGTTAGACAGCCAGCACCGCACTCTAAGTGTGGGGTGGAAGTGGAGCGTAAATAGATCAATAGGAACATGGTAAATAATGATTTTAATTTTATTTAAAACACATTTTAGGATAAAGAAAGAAAACTATTGATTAAAGCTCTGAGTCGCGTCGTTGTTTTGTTCCGGTGTGTACATAAATCCTTCTTCAATATATTGAAACGATTGAACAACTGTTCCTATTTCACTCATATCTTGGCTTGAAATAAAATAATCCTAAAAACGTTTCTTCACATAATGATACCATTACACAGAGATACTATCACATAAATCTACTGTTACATTAATATGCCTTCTAATAGAGATGCTATCGATATGGATGCTATAACGTAGAAATATAAAAATAGAAATCGGGGCATCCCTTCTCTAGTAAAGAAGATGGAGAAGCCATTTCCCCTCGCCAAAGTGGCCCCCAAACTAGCCTTGGAAGGCCAGTCACGGCTGAAATTCTCTTAGGAGAAAATTGACTTCTCCTTTGTATTTTGTAATGTTAGTATTTCTGTAACAGCCTTGTTTTGTCATCTTCTGCCTGCTTCCTTCATCAAAAATCTTATTTTAACCAGGTGCAAGGTGTTGTAGTAGTATATGTATTATATTTGTTACTCTTTTTTTTATTTTCCCGTTTGAAAAGCCCAGAAACGGGAGTCGTGAAGCATAATTTATCTTTGAGAGAGTCACCTGAGATACGGCAAGAGAATACGGCCCATATCTCACCGTCATATAGATTCTTATTTCTACATTCATTTCATGGGCCAACACAAACTACCGCTCGGCCCACTCACACGTTTTCGTATGTATCGAGTCAAAGACCATATTTACCTTCACATTTTGGGCCGTAACGGTTTGTCTTGCAGCCATGAAGACAAGCGCCACCTGTTTGGTTGCAGGATCCATCTTTTGCGCAGCCGACATTGCAAGCTGAGATTAGTAAATGATAGCAAGGTGAAACTACGTCAACTTATGTCAAGGTGGAGAGGAGGGGGGCTTAAGAATAGCAAATTTAGATGTTTTTTTATTTAAAAAACCGACAAGAGAAAAAATGACACTGACCTTTATCACACGTGGCTCCAAACCAGCCTGGCCGACAACCCTGTAGACAAGCCCCATCGGTCTGGTAACAGTAACCTCCCTTGCAGTTGGCAGGACACGCTACAAGATCACAAGGGAAAATTGTTGATACGAAAGTAAACGTGTTTTTTTCTTTATAAAAACTATTCACCTTGTTTAATCTCTTATTCATTTCTATTTATTTATTACCTAAACTCCTATAACATTGGTACCCTTGCAGGGCTCAAGGCGCTAAATTTTTTTTTAAAAGTCTATATATTTTGAGGAAAAAGCCATTGCACTCCCAATCTTCCTGACCATAACACAAATATCCACACATGGACGTTAATTCCAAGGAGTCAGATGGAGCGCACAATGGCATTCGTTGGTGTCCAGGACAAAAAAATCGTCTTCAGCTTAGTAACAACCAGTGTTAAAATTGTCATCGAAGTCAAGCGATAGAGCGAAGAAAGTGGCGATAAGAAGACTTTTTTCTCTTCTCCACCTCACGCCTCTGAAAACGTCTCGTCAATGAAACAGTTCTTCAGGGCTGGGCACGAGATCAAAGGTCAAGTGCGTACATTGCGCAATCATGGATCACCGACTACAGACAACGGCGTGTGTATAGCAACGCATATCAACTATCTATATATATACTTCTCATCATGGTCCAACCATGCCGGACACCAAGCAAGCTGTCTGACCCCACCGACCAATCAGATTGCAAGAAAAGGTAGTAAACAGTGTGTGTGTGTGTGGGGGGGGTCATTGTTGACCCCCCCACGAAAGAATCACATTCTCAGTCATCAAAATGACGTATTCACTGCTAGAAAGTAAATCCCTGAGTAGCCAATAAATAAAAGGGGTTTTAATTATTAAAATGTAAGACAGTTTGCTAGCAATGATTAAGTCCTGAATGGCTATTTCGGCTAAGCATAAAATTATCAATAGCATTGATCTTGACTGTGCCATTAGAGATTTTGGTTTGAAGAAAAGGATAGAATTTTAATTCTAGACCAAGATGGAGAGATAATCAATATTCTTTTCTAACACAATGTATAATTGCTTTTATGAATAATTTCCAAGAGTTTCTATAATAATATATTTTTTGTTTGTTCGGGGGGGGGGGGAATTTTGCATCCGCCCCGGGTAGCACTAACCAATGCTATGCCACTGCTGAATATCTTCCATTAAGAATATATGTTGGGCGTAGCCTCGTTCTCGCGTTTTCTTTATCTTCTACTTAAGTATCTATATTTTCCACTGAGTGCTGGTGACACATGTTGAAAGTTATTACAATTATATCAAGGCCTTCTTTCTTGAGACCTTTCTCAATATTAGTTGTTTATTCATTTAGGTATATTGTGTTTCCTACTTTCTTTCATGTTACACTCAATTAGTATTGCTTCCAAAAATGTTAAATCACTTTATATTTTTTTTATATAAAAATTTGAAAATTTTCTGGGAATTCAGTTGATTTTTTTCTAAATATGCTATTGAGGACCTTTTTTGGCCCACGGGTCACCATTAGGATATTTACGACTGTAAAACAAACAATATTGTAATATGTTTATCAAGTCCCTCCGTATTTTAACGGTTTATCTAAAGTCAAGTTTTCATATCTTGACTACAGTTAGAGTTATAGTAAAGCCGAAAAGAAATGACATGTCATAACATATTCCTTTTTTATAAATATTCATATCCAATAGTAACTCAGTTATATTGTCTAAAAAAATAAAAAATAAACACTAAATAGTGCCATACATTTGTAATTTAAGAAAATTTTTTTAAAAAAAATCTGAACACTGAAATCCACTAGTTCACATATATTCCATTAAAACTTGCTTTGATTTTTTTTCTCAAAACGAAATGAAATACGTATTTCATATTTAAATCAACATTAAAATATTTTATGATCTTTAATATTTATAATAATAATAATAACAATAACAACCCCTTTTCAGACCACGACGGCATATGGGGCAAGTGAAGTAGCGTTCACAAGTTTCATTGACCACTAACCAGCAGGGGATTGTGTGGTTAGGACAATGCCCGTAACTCCAGTTCTTGACACGGTTCTCGTCAGTCCTGTGCGCCACCACTTAACCACCGCGCGCCCCTTTTAATATTTATAAGCATTATTAAAACATTGTTGCCAGTTTTGCTCAATGTTTCCACTCAAGTATTTAGTACACAAACTTTTTTTTTTTTATTTCAGCTTACCCGAATCACAGTAGTCTCCAAAGAAGCCAGGTATGCAGCCATGTTGGCACTGCCCTGTAGTCGCAGAACACACGAGGTTGACACAGGTCACAGAGCAGGCTGAATAGAAAACAATGATAAATTATTGTTGCCCCATTTGGGGTTGGTCAGAATAAGGCCACTTGGTTAGTAAACAAAAATCTGATTAATTATGAGAAAATAAATCCCGATCTAAACGACTCTTTGATGATGAAATAAGATCTAATACGAAACCATAAAATCTATTACGATATGGTACGTTTACACCAAGTAAATTATGTTAATTATTAAGATGTAATAAGTAAAGGTGGGGTAAAATGAAATTGAATTGAATAGAATCAGAGTCGATTTTCTTTCTAAAGTTTGTCGGTCCAAATAAAATAATAATAATAAAAAAATCATGCGCAAACTTGCACAGCTTCATTTTTTTTTACATAACATTTACAGCCCAGAAATACAGATACATGTACTATATCAAAATTAGCTGCGTGGTAATTCTAAAGTGCTGCGTGGCCTCGCAGTTTAAAGGGAACATTGATTACGGCTTATTTTTAACGAAAAATGTGCAGACTTTGTTAAGAATACAAATGCAGCTGTTCAATTTTAGCACAAAGTTTAAGACTCATTTTATTATTCTGATTGAAATTAAGTAAATGAAACGACCCCCCCCCCCTTATTTCTCTGAGTTCTAAATATCCCTGAAGCATTTATATATTTGACAACCAGTATCTGCAAATAATGTTCTAGAAAAAGCATAAAAGAAAACAAAACAGGAAACATAAGCACAGATAGGTATGTAACTCAGATGCCGCGGCAGCTCATCAACTAATTAAAACATGATCTTGGTCAGGCAGAAGACTTTTGGATTTCATGATGTGCTAGCAACATTCAGTAATGAAATCGTGTGTTAATAAATGAATTTCAAAAGGATATCCTTTAGTCCATTATAATGATAAAGAATTAAAACATATAAATTTTACCTTGACACACCGATCCCAGAAATTTGGGACGGCAGCCATGTTGGCACTGTCCAGTAAGTGGGTCACAGGAGCCATCCCCGGCACAACCTATACTGCAAGCTGAGTGGGAGAACAAAGGAATGAGCAAAATACTGCACACTGAACCCACTACTGGCTAGTAAGGGGTGGGTTCAAGTGGGTATGAGATTGATAATAAGACAAGAGAGAGATGACTACTAGAGTCTTGATGGTCTTATTTCGGTGAATTATTTGCTTACATTTGTAATTCTTCATCTTGGGTGTGTCTGTTTCGCTTTGCATGCTGTATCATACGAAATTTCGTTTTCTTAGTCTTGTCTTTTAAAACAAATTCATACCTAAACCCTACCGCAATGTGACGTTCACAAGGCTTTAAACAGTTCAACAGTCCTTCATAAATAAACGTTCATTAATTAACAGGTCAATACTTATCACTCTGAATTATTCGACTGACTTCTATTATTTTATGATAAAAATTTGGTTATTTTTTTGTAAAGAAACTGACTCTGAGATGTTTACCGGACTATTTCTATTAAGCGAAACTGAAGAAATTTGAATTCGTGTCTTAATGTTTAGTTAGAAAAGCCATAAAAGCGATGTCCTAACATTCAATTTGACAACAAAAAAAAAATAAAAATAAAAATAAAAAAAGCTAGAGTCTGGTCGATGGTTATTTCATTAATTACCGCATGTTTTCACGACTTGAAAGTGATGGGATGTAAAATAAGTAAATAACCAATCGGAACTTACGAATGCACCTCGGCCCATAATAGTCTGGCTTGCAGCCGTGGGTGCACGTGCCTATGACGTCATGACACGAACCATCGCTAGCGCAACCAGAACTGCACGCTGAGAACAACACACATAGTTTAACAGTGTTACAGAGATGATAAAAGAAAACAATACATTTCACAATAAATTAATGGAAATTTTCATTAGGAGAAAAAGATGATGGATACATTTCAAATTCACTTAGACTGATCAGCGAATAGTTATTGTAAACTAGTTAAAACGAGGACACCACTTATCAACTTGGTGGCCAAAGGTATGAAATCCGCTGTATATTTGAAGCTAAAAATAAACCATCTCTATGTATTTGAAATTTAAATTTATCAATCTCACGTTAGTGTACAGATCAAATTAATGTTTTAAATTATATTACCACAATCCTTGTCAACACCTACATAAAATCAATTTCCAAAACATGATACTAATTGAAAACATCCGTTTTTGTGTTCCAAACTAAAGGTAAGAGTTATCCAATCCTATGAACCATCAAATCCCTAATGCCACTAATGACATATAATTGTCATTTGTAAAGCAAGCTGGTCAAAAGTTCTCGGATTTCGTAAAACAAAATGCCATTCACCGATTTTTTTTCAGTGTCTCTGTCCTCAATTTTCGGGGGAAAAATCAATTCTGATAAAACATGCCTTAAGAATATACGACGGGAGAGATGGGATCTACACGCTAATTATTTTTAAAGCCCTTTTCAATAAACATACTAACCAATGCATTTTGAACCGTAATATTTAGGTAGGCAGCCATGTTTGCAGTCCCCAGTGACTTGATCACATGATTTATCGTCTGCACAACCAGGACTACAAGCTGAAGAGTTACGAATGTCAGTTTGATGAATCATTGATATGGAATTTAAAATAGAAAGTAATATATAGCCGTCACAAGATAGTGAAGAGAATTTTTTTTAAATGCTAGACATGTTCTGAGTTGAAAGCTTCATTCATTGTCCAGTTGTTGAATCTTACATCCAAGTCGAATAAAACTTGTTGGTTTGTCCGGAGCTTGATAGCGAAAATGGGAATAAACTAAAGTGGGGCTCTTGGAATAAGTTAGACAAGTATGAATAAACTGAAGTTGGACAGTTGGAATAAGTTCAAGCGGGGCCGTATGAGTATTGCCGAAAATCTTCAAACACCTACTGTGTTGTGATCTCTGGCAGACATGAACCGCCTCTAACCTGACCGTGACCGTTGGTCACTCAAAACTCAGCAGATCAGTTCTTACCCTACACCTTGACGGTTGGTCACTCAAAACTCAGCAGATCAGTTCTTACCCTACACCTTGACGGTTGGTCACTCAAAACTCAGCAGATCTGTTCTTACCCTACACCTTGACGGTTGGTCACTCAAAACTCAGTAGATCAGTTCTTACCTAACACCGCATCCGTCACTCAAAACTCAGTAGATCAGTTCTTACCTAACACCGCATCCGTCACTCAAAACTCAGTAGATCAGTTCTTACCCTTCACCTTGACGGTTATGCACATGCGAGTGTATCGGGTGCGAGGTGTGCGTGTCTTAAAAACCCTGTCGTTTCATTGGAATATAACATTAGAAAGTCACGATAGATAAGTGGTTAAAAATCAAATGAAACACCGAGCTGTACTTGCCATAGCATTTCCCACCGTAATAATTCTGGAAACAGCCTCCAGAACAAGCCCCTGTCTCCGAGCAGGTGCCGTTGCCTGAACATCCAAAGCTACAAGCTGTCGATTAAGTAACAAAAAAATTGTTTTATAGCGTTGCGCAAGTGTTACCTGAGTAATGTATACGGTCGCACGAGCTGAAACGAAGATTGGTTTCGGAAAGGGGGGGAGGGTTGTAGAGCTCAAGGGTTGGGGTTAAGTAAATTGAACTAAGAAGCATTGTTGGTCTCGATGACTTCCCCCACCTCTCCACAAACGCTGTTCGCCAACTATAAACTGATTGGTCGACCCCAGCTTATTTGCACATACGCTTGATTGTATATATATACAAAATATATATATGCTACTAACTAAAAAAAATAGTTTTTGTTCATTAAAATTTTTATGGCTAATTTATTATTTATTCAATTATGAATCCTTACCGCAAGCTTAAAGAAAATTCTTTTTAAAAAAAAGAGCAATACGATTTAAACCTGACAATGTTGTTAAAAATTGTTATGCATATATGAAATTCTAATTTGAACAAATTTATTGGATAATGCGATCTACAGTTAGCATGGGTAAATTCAAGATTTATTTATTTTATTTTTTTAAATTTTTTGAAAAAAAAAAAGCATAGACTATATTAAATGTGTAATTTATTCCAAAAGATCTGTGTCAGTTTAAAGAGTTCTAATTACCAATGCAGCTTGGCCCAAAGAATTTCGATTTACAGCCGCTGAGACATATGCCAGTTTTCTGATCACACAAACCTTCATCAGCGCACCCAAAGCTACACTCTGAAATTCGACATTTAAAAGATTTTCAACTAATCAACAAACAGAACTCACTTTAGTTTCCATCAACGCCATTTTTTTTAGAAAAGATCGTAAAATCCCATGGAAATAAATTATAAAATCGCGTGTTTCATTTAATTTAAGTGGTGCCAATTTAATTTTGTTGTTGTTGTTGCTTGCTTGCAGTGTTGAAAGGGTATGCACACGTTACATTTGTGACAATTTGGGTAATGTAGAGCTATCACTGTGACAATTTGGGTATTGTAGAGCTATCACTGGGGCAATTTGGGTAATGTAGAGCTATCACTGTGACAATTTGGGTAATGTAGAGCTATCACTGTGACAATTAGGGTATTGTAGAGCTATCACTGTGACAATTTGGGTATTGTAGAGCTATCACTGGGACAATTTGGGTAATGTAGAGCTATCACTGTGACAATTTGGGTATTGTAGAGCTATCACTGGGACAATTTGGGTAATGTAGAGCTATCACCAGGGGCGGATTAAGACTGCCTGGGGCCCCGGTCTGCAATCAAACGGGGGCCCTATCCAGTCTGCGTCCCTTAAAATGATTGTTAACAGCTAATATAAGACTTAACTAAATATTAATAATGAAAAAAAAAAAAAACGAACACGAAGAAGTAACTGTTTGAAGTGTTGGCCGGTATGTTACAATTGAGTGTGAAAACAAAAACCTTTAATTCCACTGCTGGAAATCGAACCCGGTACCGTTTGCAACACAAGCCATTACTCTCTCCACACGGCCAGCGGAGCTCGTCACAACGGAGAAATTTTAAAAATCTTCTCTAAGGGAGGCAACTAAATCCAGTTGTAGAGATAATATTTATTAATTTATTTTATTTATTATATTTCCAAGGGTTCGTGCTAACATTTGTACACTTTTATCCCTTAATCCGCCATAGGCTATCACTGTGACAATTTGGGTATTGTAGAGCTATCACTGGGGCAATTTGGGTAATGTAGATCTATCACTGGGACAATTTGGGTAATATAAATCTATTACTGGGACAATTTGGGTAGTGTAGAGCTATCACTGGAACAATTCTGGTAAATTAGAGCTATCGCTGTGACAATTCGGGTAATGTAGATCTATCACTGGGACAATTTAGGTAATGTAGAGCTATCACTGGGACAATTTAGGTAATGTAGAGCTATCACTGTGACAATTTGGGTATTGTAGAGCTATCACTGGGACAATTTAGGTAATGTAGAGCTATCACTGGGACACTTTTGAAATTGTAGATGAGTCATCAAGCATTTTTTAAAAATATCATTTAAAATAGATTTCACCGTTTATGGTCTGCGTGAAATCAAGATTTTCTTTGTTTCTTATGAAAAGAAGAAGGATTAGTAAGATTATAATATTTAGTAACATTAAGACTACACTTTACTAGATACATTCCATACTTTGCTGTGATAGTTAGTAATAAATTAAACGCCATGTTCCCATGAGGATGGACGGATGACATAAATATATATATTGTGTGTGGTCAGTTATCTAAGAAATTGTTTGGTCCGTTATCTAAGACATTGTTTGGTCAGTTATCTTATCTTATCTTATATGTTACAGATGCTCCTTCTGTACAGAAGATTATTGCGTCCTACGTATTTCTATGGTTTGTGTTTAGTCCTGTATTCTTACTAGAGTTTTAAAAGATGATAAAGTGGAGGCTTTCCTGGTTTCTTCAGGCAACCCATTCCACGCCCGAATACCGGACGGAAAGAAAGAAAACTTGTATGTGTTTGTTCTTGCATATGGAATAAGGAAGGTGTTTTTAACTTTATGCCTATTTGAGGGTTTTATTAGGTTATCTTTGTGTTGTATTTCTAAATTAGAATTAATTGCCTTATGTATAATTACTAATTTACTCTTGGTTCTTCTATCCTCTAGTGTTTCAAGGTTTAATGATTTAACTAACGGTGTTACTCTTGTCAGTTTTGAATATTCTCCAGTAATGAATCTGGCAGCTCTTTTTTGGATTTGTTCTAACTTATCAATATTTTCTTTGGTGGATGGGTCCCATACAGAAGATGCATATTCTAGTATAGGTCTCACCAGGGTGAGGTAGCATTTTAGTTTTATATCTTTGTTACATTTGTAAAAGTTTCTTTTTATAAAGCCTAAGGTTTTGTTTGATTTTTTAATAACTTCATTGACATGGGGATTCCAAGATAGTTTCTCATTTATTATGACTCCTAAGTATTTCGCATCTTTAGTTTGGGTTAGTTCTTTTCCATGAATGAAATATTTTGAATTTATTTGTTTCTTTTTCTTTGTTACTCTTAGCAGTTGACATTTTTCTGGGTGGAAGGACATACTCCAGTTAGCTTCCCATTTTATTAATTCATCTAAGTCTTTTTGTAAAATTTTGCTATCTTGTTCTGACTTCAGTTATCTAAGACATTGTTTGGTCAGCTATCTAAGACATTGCTTGGTAAGTTTTCTAAGAGTTTTGTTGTCAGTGCTCTCCAATTGCGCAGATGTTCCTTTGAGTTGTTAAATTATTTCTTTAGTATTTTTGGTTGAATTTTTAAAGAAGAATAATAACTCTGTTGTACCATTGTAAGGATGGCGGTAAAAATGAAATCAAAGAAATGCGTTAATTTTTTTTATATTAGACCTAAATAATCTCTAGATACAAGTGTCATTACCCCCCCCCTCCCCTCAATATCAAACTGACCATGTTCGCAGTAAGCCCCATAAGTCTTTGGTATACATCCTTGCTCACATTCTCCTGTGCCATTGGAACAAGATCGTTGAAAGCAGGTAGGAGGGCACACTGAAATCATAAGTAAAACTCTATGAGAAACAGAGGTTTATGTTAAATTTCTAATTTTTTTAAATAGACATCATAGGCGGCTGGGCAGCGAAGTTAATAGTGCTCTTGCCTCACAAGCTGAGGGGCGTGGGATCGAGCCCACGAAAAGCCACTATAAAAATGCTGAGAAATGACTAAAGCTAAGAAAGTACTCCGCTGACCTGGAGAGGGATGGGCGCCGCCAGTGTATATCAAGCC
Source organism: Radix auricularia (assembly GCA_002072015.1). Classification (NCBI taxonomy): domain Eukaryota; kingdom Metazoa; phylum Mollusca; class Gastropoda; family Lymnaeidae; genus Radix; species Radix auricularia. Next base: position 12,164 of record MUZC01003793.1, read on the forward strand.
CGAGAATGTTCTGATGGAAACCTTACGACCCCGAAAAAAGAGATTATGTGACACACAAAAAAACAACACACATCAATACTTAAGTGTCAACTTTCTGATGAAGGCGGTTTCGTTTATTGGCAGAGAAGAATTTAAATTATTTTTTTTTAAAATTGTGTTAATTATTAAAAACGATACACGGAATAATGCAATCTGTAAACATTTGTTTTAAGTATCCGTTTTCAGCGTGTTGTAATGTTCCAAATAGGGCCTGTTATCGATTAATTTAAAATTAATCAGTAACTTTTGAAAAATTACCGAATAATTAATCGACAATTTTGATTAAAGCTAAAAAAAGATGTATGACGTCATTAAACTGAAAATTTCAGGGGAAGTAACAAAAATAGGCAATTGACATTTTTTTATTTAAAAATAAGTAGTTCAATATAATGTCAATCAATTTAATTTTGTTTTTGTTAATTAAGTAAAAACAATGTTTAATTTTTTAATCATTTTCCTTACTTATTAAACATCTAATTTTTAAGTCTATACTTTAAAAATCTTTATTTTCAAATAGAGAAGTTTGTACGTAAAAAAGCAAATTATTGCGAATTATTAATAATTAATTATTTATTAACAAATTGATGAAGTTATTTACAAAATTTTTCTTAATTTCAATCTCTATTTTATCGATTAAAATAATTTTAATCGATAATTTTTTTATCAATTAATCGAGAAATGAATCGATAATTTCCGCAGCCCTAGTTCCAAATAATTAATTTATATGACTTTTCATTGGATATCTTGTTAATACATACTTAACATCTATATCCGCATAGTCGTATATTTTTTGGACAAACTTGATCTAAAAATCTGCTAAACGGTAAAAAAAAAACAAACAAAGAAAGTTTTATTTGGGAAATAAAAATCAATTGAGGTAGAGTCCCTTTTCACAAACTGTTCTTAACTAGGACGTTAAGTAAAATCAACCATTCTACGTTAAAATACTTCCACTATTGATTATCAAGAAGAAAAAAATTAACATGAAACGGCTGGAAAATGCCAGGATACATGCAACACATTGAACTAAACAACACATGAAACCAATCAAACACGATAGGTCGGGAAGAAAGAATGTTTCCTACTACCCTAATGCATTATTTCCTCTGACGGTCTGTTATGCTAGAACAAAATGAGGGGTAGCACTGCAATCAGGCTTATACAAAATTCAATGGAAAAGACGTAAACATGGTATGGGTTAGCCTGACCGGACGTAACAAAAGTTACGTCCGGTCAGGCTAACCCATACCTTGTTTACGTCTTTTCCATTGAATTTTGTTATGCTAGAAACTCGCTAGGAGACATGTTTTTATTTGTGCATAGGATTTATTTCCTACTATCTACAGTTTGCAGAACCTACGGGACAGTGATCCGACCACCTCTAGCAAAGGGATAAAAAAAAACTAACAGACTTAAATCTTATCTTATATGTTACAGACGCTCCTCCTGTACAGGAGATTATTGCGTCCTACGTATTTCTATGGTTTGTGTTTAGTCCTTTGTTGAATATTAACCAGTGTAAACTGCTATTTCGATTGATAAACAAATAATCACAATTTTTGGGGGTCAATTTTGAACTGAGACGCGATAGTTCACTGTTGAGTCAAAAAGCTGCAGGCGTGGGCAAGAAGTAGCAAGAGAAATTAGGACAGATTCAGCGTTTGAAACAAAATCGTTCTGAAATTTAATTTTCTGGTTTTAATGACTGACGTGAAAATGTTTTGCTCCTTTTATAGTCATACGTTTGCCAAGTTTTCTAATGAAAGCCATGCCAAGATTGAAATAGGATGTAATCAAATTTTCCAGGTGGTAGGCATGCTAGGATTCAAATAAGATGTATTCAAAGTTTCCAAGTGGTAGGCATGCTAGGATTCAAATAAGATGTAATCAAAGTTTCCAAGTGGCAGGCATGCTAAGATTCAAATAAGATGTAATCAAAGTTTCCAAGTGGCAGGCATGCTAAGATTCAAATAAGATGTAATCAAAGTTTCCAAGTGGAAGGCATGCTAAGATTCAAATAAGATGTAATAGTTTTGTGCCAAGCTCGATTAACATCTTTTAAATATAACGCGTCAATCAAACCTTTGGTAATTTTGTGTAGGAAATATAAAGAGTATGTTAATCAATACGTGGACACATAACTTTCCTTATGTGAACGACTTTTGTGTCACACTTACGTTTACAGTTTGGGCCGAAGTACTCCGGCTTGCAGCCATGGAGACATTTGCCAGTGAAAGGATCATAGGCGTCATCGACACAACCATAGCTATAATCTGAAGAAATTAATTTAATTTACTCATTAATTAGCGAACATGCATGATAATCTTTTATTTCTTTATTATTTTTAATTTTTATTATTTTGTTTAGTGTAAACTGTGACTGCAAGTCGGGCACTGGATCTACAGCTTCTCCATCACCTATTAAAGAGACGCGAAGATGATATGAAAGCAGAGGCGTCACTAGAGTTGGTGTCACCCGGGGCGGTAGCTCATGGTGTCACCCGGGGCGGTAGCTCATGGTGTCACCCCTTCATGATTTAACCCATAGAACTCCTCCATGTTTTCAAGTGCCAAATAACGGGAATTATAGAATTTTATGGTCTGGTGTCACCCCCTGATGGTGTCACCCGGGGCGGCCCGCCCCCTCCGCAACCCCCTAGCGACGCACTGTATGAAAGTCAAACATTGTACGACCTTTGCCCAAGATGACACAAAGATTATATGAATGTCATTGTAAGGCCTTTGTCCAAGATGACACAAAGATTATATGAATGTCATTGTAAGACCATTGTCCAAGATGACACAAAGATTATATGAATTTAAACATTGTAAGACCTTTGTCCAAGCTGCATCAAATTAAAACACTAATCGCATAAATGGGCTAATTGAAAAAATACACAAACCACCCCGCCCCCCCCCAAAAAAAAACAACATAACAAAAACAACAACAACAACAACAACAACAACAACAACAAAAAAAACCACAAACAAACGCAAACAAACAAACAAAAGCACACCAAAATAACGATGTATTAAAGCATATACTCTTTTCGTAAGTAATGTATAAGCATTTTACAAAGTCGAGACATTTTATTTATACACAATAAACAAGGAGAAGCATGATATATAACCATATATTCTAAATAATAAATAGAGATGATGTAATAGTTATAGTAATAGTAATAGCAATAGTAATAGTAATAGAAATTCTCATACAAGTTTAAAACATAACACGACGTTTTTTTTCCTTCCTAATCACCAGGAGAATCTCAAAAAAGCTGATTACAACATGAAACTTTACATCAATGGACGTATAGTACTTTTTGATGATGAGACAAAGAGTCATATAAAAACACGAACGCTTCTTGAAAAGTCAACCCACAATTCCACTAAATAGAGGGAAGGTTACCGGAGATCACAGAACATTGGATTCAACATTTGTGCTTGTGTGTGTGGATGTATGTGTGTGTGTGTGTGTGTGTGTGTGTGTCTGCGTGTATGTGTGCGCGTGTGTGTATGTGTGTGTATATGCGTGTGTGTGCGCGTGTGTATGTATGTGCGTGTGTGTGTATGTGCGTATGTGTGTATGTGCGCTTGCGTGTGTATGTGTGTGCGCTTGCGTGTGTATGTGTGTGTGTATATATGCGTGTGTGTGTGTGTGCGTGTATGTTTATGTGTGTTTACTGTTGCACCCCATAGAACACTTGTATGCGACTGAGGCAACTTGTGGTAAAGAAACAGGGTTTGTCAATGACGTCAACACAACAAATCACAAGACATTGTACAAAGTACTCAAATTTATACAAATCACGGGTCATTTCAAACAGCAGGGCTGTATTATTTGCAAGGCATTGCAGAGTATAGGATATTACAAAGTACAGGAACCAATGAAGTATAGGACCAATAGTTGAAAACACAACTGCAAACAATTGTTCACTATTAGACAGTATTCGCAACAATGTGCGACCAGCATTATTTTAACTTCATACATTAAATTTGTTGTTTATAGTTCAAGTTCATGTTTAGATTGATGGTGTAATCTATTCTGAAGCAAGCACTTTTAGTTTGAAAATTTTACTGTCACACATATTAATTAATTACCGAAAATTCACTCTTTAAGTTTCACAGGGAATGCTAAGGGTTAGAGAATTTATTGGGGGGGGGGGGGTTGAAAAAAAATATTTAAAAATGAAAGTCCTTTTTCATACAAATTTAAATTTATGTTAAATGTATTTGTGTTATATATAAATAAATATGTATATTAAAATCATGAATACATAATTTTACCTGAATCACAGAACGGCCCGAAATATCCCTTCTTACACCCTAGTTGGCAATGGCCGGTAACATTAGAACATATTCCTTCGAGGCAGGTTTCGGGGCAAGCTTAATAAAAACAGAAGTTAAAAAACTTGGTCACCTTTTGCTTTGACATTACGTATAGTACTTAAGGTATTGAACATTTCAGGAAGGACATTTTCAATCTCATTTTACTTATATAATAATTTAATATGAATTATTGCGCAAGTTTTGTTGTGAGTATATGTACAGAGAGACAACAAGAATACTGTATGCCTGTCAACTAATTGAATCAATCAATTATAATATGATTACATCTGCACTGAGGTCCGTAAAATCCCTTCTTGCAGCCGAACGTGCAGACTCCTGTGTTTGGATTACAAGTTCCATCCTCTTGGCAGCCTGCTCCACAAGCTAAATTATACAAAATATGAGATTTAAACTGAGCTAATACCATCTAAATTTTACAAAAAATGAGATTTACACTGAGCTGATACCATCTAAATTATACAAAATAAGAGATTTAAAGTGAACTGATACCATCTAAGCAAAGATGATAGAAATGGTACTCCAGACGTTTGCTGCATCGAACTTGAGCATTTTAGTATTGTGTATTCTGTATTTGTAACACCGAGTGAGCTCTAAAGTACTATGACTAAATGAAAACAAGAGTGAGCGACTGCCTCCTTAGCCAGAGCACATTCATCAGTTCGCCCTCCAACGACTAATCGGCCTTAAAACGGCTATCATTGGCCAATCATAGCAAAAATGTAAAATATCTTAATGTGGCCTGAGCTATGTATAAAAACAATGAAGAATAATTGTTCTTTTATTTAAAAGAAATACAAATGTGATAAATTAAAATGAAGAAATTTTTGGGGTTTTAATTTTAGAGCAAAAATTTGAACTGCGCCCGATGTAGTTAAATAAACAAATTTATCAAATGTTAAGTATATTATTTCTAAATTAAAACCTATTGATCAATACATAGGCAATGCTACACTTAAAGACAATCAGTTTAAAAAACAAAAAACAAATTTAAACTCAATATCTGAAACATGCAATTTCAGTTTAGAAATATTTTACGCATAACCCATTTCACTCATTACCTCACGACATACACTTAAACTATACACTAGCACTAACACGATACAATAACACAGTATGTACACTCAATACCGAGAGTGAAATGTTTTTTTTTTGGCTTCCTTATGTCTCGTAAGACGACGCAATTTTCTGTGCTCCTGTGGGATTTACGCACATGATCTTGCAGCTTCTGCTGTGGCTGTACAAGCCCACTCGCGAATGGCAGCCTTTGCTGCACTTCTCACACTAAAAGGTAGTGCTAGTGGTTGGCTGAAAGAAATGATGCCCATCATAAAACAAGGTCATGCTATTTTAAACAACGAAAACTTACGCAAACATGAAGGACCATAATGGTTCAATTTACAGCCCACTTGGCAAATCGGCAACTCTTGATTGCAGGTCCCATTGACTGGACAACCTTTGCTGCACTCTTCATAAGATTAAATAGAAAAAAAATTAAAATCCTTCATGATAATTGTGAAAAGTTTAATGAAACTAGTGAAATATGTACTCTGTTGATATGATGGACTTTAGTCAGACTAGACAATGGCAGGCGTGGTATTTAGGAGAATCTTGACTGATGTTAGGGGAAAGCTCATACGATAATACCGATGGTCACGAGTTGGAATCCACGCGAAGGCGAGGATTTGTTCCCGGGGCCTGAGGAGTCCCCGAGTCACCCAGCTCTGAATGGGTAGCTAACTAGAAAATAGTTAGGCGGCTGGGGTAATGCGTGGAACCCCTATAGCCGTGGCCTGTGACCGCTGCATCACTTGCCAACAGATCATATCTCATGGTCTGTGGACGCAATTACCTTCTGCATAGAAGGTGCGTCTGTATATCTAAGACAAGATAAGATAATACTAACACGCCTGCATGATAGCTTGCATGATACTTGTTTAAAGCTTGTATAATAAACGCGAAAAGCTTAAATGATCCTAATTAATAGTTTGCAAAATACGATGGCAGAAAATGAGAAATTTTAAGCCATTCGGCCAGGGCTGGTCTCAAGACGCATTCGTGCGTCAAGACAAAGCCGCCATAGCGGACAAACAATTTGTTTTTTGAACTTTGCCCATAAATTTCCAGATGGCTACTATTTCCTGTTTTCACGCAACCTAAATGATTTTGGGGCAAATTTTATAAACTCGGAAAGGAAAAAAAACAACAACTCCACAGCATTAAATTCATAGAGTCGTGGCCACCAGTAAAATAGATCTGTTCAGCGTCTACTCAATTAAATGGAAATACTGTATTTGAATGATAGGTGATGTTTGCACTGGTTTTTAAATATGATTCGAGATTCAAGGCCCCGTAACAGTAAAAGTTGTTATCTGTCACATGAAAGCCAGATGGACAGTTTTCCTCGCTTCAAGAGTTTGTTACTGTTAGTGATTGGAGACTAGCTGGCCCCAGTTGTAACAGTTGTTGTCTGTCAGATGAAAGCTAGATGTACAGTTTTCTAATTATATCTTCAAGGAAAACCCACCTAGGCAGACAGCCTCAATACTTCCAGCTGCACAGCCCGAGGTACAAAAACCCGTTTCTCTGTTGCAGGTGTCGTGTTCACAACCTACGCTACAAGCTGGAAAAGAAAAGAAATTGAGCCTCAAAGTTTATCTCTATTGACACAAAAGTGGTAGCCGCTCGCCAGCTTTTGTTCTAGCACTTTGCCCCCCTCGTGTAATCCAATTGCCTTTCACTCCATGCCAGCAGTATACGACCCTAGAGCCAGTTCCGTGTAATCCCATTGCCGGTTGTTCCATGCTAGCAGTATGCTACCTTAGAGCCAGACCCGTGTAATCCCATTGCCGGTCACTCCATGCCAGCAGTATGCTACCCTAGAGCCCGACCCGTGTAATCCCATTGCCGGTCACTCCATGCTAGCAGTATGCTACCCTAGAGCCCGACCCGTGTAATCCCATTGCCGGTCACTCCATGCCAACAGTATGCTACCCTAGAGCCAGACCAGTGTAATCCCATTGCCGATTCTTCCATGCTATCAGTATGCTACCCTAGAGCCAGACCCGTGTAATCCCATTGCCGGTTGTTTCATACCAGCCGTTTACTACCCTAGAGCCAGACCCGTGTAATCCCATTGCCGGTTGTTTCATACCAGCCGTTTACTACCCTAGAGCCCGACCCGTGTAATCCCATTGCCGGTCCATGCTAGCAGTATGCTACCCTAGAGCCCGACCCGTGTAATCCCATTGCCGGTCCATGCTAGCAGTATGCTACCATAGAGCCCGACCTGTGCCAGGCCTGTGCCATCCTTGGTATGCATTAAAAAAGTTGACAGGGACACACGCTAGATATCTAGATATGCTGAAATTAAAGTTAACTAAAGATCTTTGGCTCTCCTTTTTTTTTTTTTTTTTTTTTTAAAGATAAACTGAATATAACTTCGTCCGTTTACTTTAAAAAAAAAGTCACGTGTTAAACCAAAATAAGAATAAATAATTATAAAACATTTTTGGGCAATTTATTAAAAAAGAAAAAAATAATACACTTTAAAAATATTATTTTATTGGCTACCAAACAGCTGTCTAGATTGATCATTGACTTTCTCACAGATTACTAAGCAGCTGCGTGAGTTAATGATGCCTGTACAACCAGGTTCACATAGTGTGATGCTAAACAATTTAAACTAAGGATGTACCGGATTAAAATTCTTGATAACCGTCAAAAGACTGTTGTTGTTTTTTTTTTGGCCCAATTTGAACGAATTTATGAAGTGAAACTCGGCCGGAGTCGGAGCCGGATTTGTTAAAACGGCCAGATTCGCCGGAACCGAAATACGGCACGCCCCTTATTGAAACGGACATACCAGAACAACTCGGGCCATAATGGTTGGGTTGGCATCCTTGGAGACATCTCCCACTGAGGCGGTTACAGGAGCCATCACCACCGCATTGTGAATCGCATTCTGGGGACAACGGAGAGACTTTAATTATTAGAAATAATATCACTGACAAAAATAAAGAGAAAACCACCGCAGACTAAGTATAACTGATATTAAAAGATAGATGTCTAAAAAAAAAACAACCTGTAGTGTAAATGAATAACGGCTCTATTACACAAGAAGAGGAAGGCCAAACAGCAGTTTAATGGCATGATGTTATGATGGTTGTAAACAATCTGTTAACTCGTATGTACCACAAAATCTGCGACTCAGATATAGCGGTAAAAAAAGTATATAATTTCAATGACTGAAAGTTTGGATAATTCATCTGGAAAAAAATGGTATAAAGAAGAAGAAGAAAGGGATTAAAAGGAAGTAATACGGAACTAAATAAAAGTAATTTTTACTCTGATAAAAAGTATATATGCATTAATGTAGTGATATTGCGTGTGGATAAAATAAAAATTAGTGGAAGCCACACAGATATGAAAAATATTTACTAGGTAATTCTAATGTATCGGTATTTATAGAAATGATGAAATAACAAAACGGTAATAAGAATGAGCTAAATCAAAGTATAATATTAGTATTGTCAACAAATGAAGAAATCAAATAACTCCAATAAAATGAGAGAAAATCTAATTTAAGTATATTTACTGTCTTCACATAACGGCCCGTGAATTCCTTTCTGGCAGCCTAGTTTGCAGCTGCCGTTTCCAGCATCACAATCAGCGTTCACGCAATGCACGGAGCAATCTGAACAGAAAACAAGACTAATTAAAAGAGTTTAGCGCTAAAACACGGAGCAATCTGAACAGAAAACAAGACTAATTAGAAGAGTTTAGCGCTAAAACACGGAGCAATCTGAACAGAAAACGAGACTAATTAGAAGAGTTTAGCGCTAAAACACGGAGCAATCTGAACAGAAAACAAGACTAATTAGAAGAGTTTAGCGCTAAAACACCGAGCAATCTGAACAGAAAACAAGACTAATTAGAAGAGTTTAGCGCTAAAACACGGAGCAATCTGAACAGAAAACAAGACTAATTAGAAAAGCTTAGCGCTAAAACACGGAGCAATCTGAACAGAAAACAAGACTAATTAGAAAAGCTTAGCGCTAAAAC
>MUZC01003793.1:22648-38743 GCA_002072015.1 Radix auricularia
CCCCCCCAGATTTCGTCCACAAAAGGTCGGTCTTACAATGGGTAAGTAATAGAGTATATACGGTAGTTAATAGAGTATATACGGTAGGTAATGAATATCAAGAAAATGAAATTATTTTTTTTCTTTCAATTAAAAATGAACATATAAGTTATATATTTATTTTGCAAGCTCACTTATTTATGTCATTAACGTAGAGATTTTTTTTTTTAAAAATCATTTTAAAAATGTGTTTATATACCTCGCCGCATCGTTTAGTATGACATTGCTGTAACACTTTAAAACTGTAATGTCTTTTCTAACTCTCTCTCTCTCTTTCCCCATTACACTCTGTGCCACTTTGTATACAGGTCAATGTTCTTTCCCACTAAGGTTCGTTGGTCTGTGTGAAAAGTGAAAAATCTCGTGTGCAAAGTTGCACAACATCGATTTTTGTGTGCAATATTCTACACAATTTCCTGTTCAGACACCCCAGCGGCCGCACAGTTTAAAGGGAACGTTGATCATGGTTAAGTGGAGTATTTTCTTACCAATGTCACAATAATCTCCGTAAAATCCAGGCACGCAACCCAGTTCACAATGTCCCGTGGCCTCCACACACTTCATTGCCTCACAGGTGACAGGGCATGCTAATTAGGAAGGGGAAATGGGTAGGAGAGGTGAGAAGCAAAAGAAAAAAAAATTAATAATTTTTTTTTAAAAAGATGAGAGAGAAACAATTTCATTACAAATGGAAAATTATTATTAACAGCGTGGGGGTGTGTTTTTAGTTGATAAGCTTAGCTCACAAAAACAGGTAGTTCATTAATCTAACTTGACAGCTGAATTCACGAGTAAGTAGCCTAATTTTAGATGACAAGTTTATATCACTTTGACAGATGATTTTATTAAAACAAAAATGTTACGTTAGGCCAACTCAAAATAGCACATCCCCATTTACCAATGTAAAGCCCACTCACTATAGCACACTCTCATTATCTAAGTAATGCCCCTTCACTAAAGCACAAACCCATTTAATCATCTCATTTGAGCACACTATGTCATATAAATTATATTTGTATAAATATTTTAGTTAAATATAAAATTTAAATAAGAAACAAATCCAAAGGACTAAATGTAATCTAAAGTTTTCCTCGCAATACTTATTTTTAAAAAATATATCGTAACTTTATTGTTAAGCACAAAATTTCAAAAATGAATGTTCTTTTAAAGACCTAAATAATCAACGTAATAACCCTAATAATACTAGCTGGACACTACAAGAATGTCCCGTTTAGGGGCGTCCATAAAGTACGTCACGCTTCAGAGGGGGAGGGGGTTTAAGAAAGTGTGACAGTTTGTGACAGGGAGGAGTGAAGTGTCCACCATGTGTGACGTCGCGGTGTTTTATGTTAAATTGTATTTATTTTATTAATTAAAAAAAAATATTTTTGTATGAAAGTGTGACGTTCTTTGGGGGGGGGCGGTTCGAGCTTTGTGACAGGGGTGAGGGTGGGGAGTTAAAAATGGTAAAAAATAGCGTGACGTACTTTATGGACAGCCCCTTACCTGTACAAACTACGCCAAGGTAGCTTGGGCGGCATCCTTCTAGGCACCTGCCGGTGATTGGATCACACGAGCCTTTGCCCTCACAACCTATGCTGCAAGCTACAAATAATACATAATAAAATTGATCAATCAACAGAATAACTAACTCTTAAGAAATATTTAAAAAAAAAAAACACTGTCAAAACGTAAATATTAACATTAAATCTACCCTGGATCAATGTAATAAAGCAATATATATATATCAGTTAATGTTAGAAATCTACTATTTTTAAATCTTGGACCAGAGGCGTATCTAGGAGTGTATAGGGGCTTGAGGCCCCGGAGCCTTAACCTCCTTAAGAGGGCCTCACATACATGGCGATGGCGTAATGTTTAATGTAAAAAATAATTCGGATAATAATTTTGGGCCTCCCTCAAGTGGAGTCCCTGGGATACTTTCAAGTTGAACCCCCTCCCCCTTCCATGGCTACGCCACTGTTTAGGAATCAATCTATAGTCAACTAATGAAATTGATTCCACAAAGGGACATTGACAAACATGAAGCTTCAGGGGAGGTCAACCAAGTTATAATGATGAAAAAAAAAATCAATTTGAACGTATAAAAATTCTATATACCGCAAGCAATACAGGAGGCACAAAAAAAAGACAAGAAAGATATCTACTGATTATACAATATGCGATATGATGCTGTGGTCTTTCAAAGATGTCATTGGAATTACTACACTAATGAACCCCCTAAGACATTACTATTTAAGTTTGAAGGTTTGAAACTACGCCCAGGAAATTGTGACTCAATGGTAAAAAGAGAGATGCGGTATTCTGCCAAACTTGAATCTATTTATCTATCTTATCTATACAGATGCTCCTTCTATGCAGAAGATAATTGCGTCCACAGACGATGACAGATGATCTGTTGGCAAGTTATGCGGCGTTCACAGACCATGGGTATGAGGATTCCAGGCATTATCCAGCCGCCTAACAAGTGTTAGGTATACATTCGAAGCTGGGTGACTCAGGGACGCCCTAGACCCCGGGAACAAGCCCTTGCCTTCGTATGGATTCGAGCCCATTACCTACCGTGCGCCAGTCGAGCGCGCTGCCACTCGACCACCGTACCCCCATTTATTTATTGTCAATAGCAGTGTGTGACTGTGAGCGTAACTTATTTACATTGTACAATTAGAAATGTTTCAATATTAAGGAGCACTAAATTGTCAATAGGGAATAATCTTGGGTTATACACTGATGCCACTCTGAATGTAAAATATTTCATTTTTATTGGCTTTGGATAAAAGTACAAAGTTTCAGCTCCAGAGAATATCAGCAATGTAGACATAATTGGCACTGTACACGTATCCATTACTTAACATTTTCAAATAATTTAACCAAGAACAATTATGTCGATTATTTATATTGAAAAATCTTAGTTTCAATTAACCGGAATAATCCTAACTTACAAATATGCCAGGGTTAATTTCACCTGGGTAATTCAGATTTACGAATACAACTCGGCTCATTTAACCAGGCTAACTCTGACTTATAGACACGCAAGGGCTCATTTAACCAGGCTAACTATGACTTACAGATACGCCAGGGCTCATTTAACCAGGCTAAGTCCCACTTTCAGATACGCCAGGGCTCATTTAACCAGGCTAACTCTTGACTTACAGATACGCCAGGGCTCATTTAACCAGGCTAAATCTGACTTACAGATACGCTATGGTTCATTTAACCAGGCTAACTCTGACTTACAGATACACCATGGCTCATTTAACCAGGCTAAGTGACTTACAGATACGCTATGGTTCATTTAACCAGGCTAAGTGACTTACAGATACGCTATGGTTCATTTAACCAGGCTAACGCTGACTTACAGATACGCTATGGTTCATTTAACCAGGCTAACTCTGACTTACAGATACACCATGGCTCATTTAACCAGGCTAAGTGACTTACAGATACGCCATGGCTCATTTAACCAGGCTAAGTGACTTACAGATACGCTATGGTTCATTTAACCAGGCTAACTCTGACTTACAGATACGCCAGGGCTCGTTTAACCAGGCTAACTCTTGACTTACAGATACGCCAGGGCTCATTTAACCAGGCTAACTCTGACTTACAGATACGCCAGGGCTCATTTAACCAGGCTAACTCTGACTTACAAATACGCCAGGGCTCATTTAACCAGGCTAACTCTGACTTACAGATACGCCAGGGCTCATTTAACCAGGCTAACTCTCACTTTCAGATACGCCAGGGCTCATTTAACCAGGCTAACTCTGACTTACAGATACGCCAGGGCTCATTTAACCAGGCTAACTCTGACTTACAGATACGTCAGGGCTCATTTAACCAGGCTAACTCTGACTTACGAATACACCTCGGTCCGTAGTAGTCCGGCCTGCACGGATGATTGCATGTTCCTGTTATGCTGTCACAAGATCCATCGCCGCCACACCCCATGCTGCAACCTGCATTTATTTCACATGTTTTAAGGACAAGCTTAAATCTTACACTACTTAGCCAAAGTGTAAACATTTATTTTAAATAAAATTTGAAAGATCGCTAGCAGAACTCAGTAAAAACTAATGGCGTACGCACTTTAAAAAGCAAACAACCACCCACAATCCACTCATGGTAAATAAAGCGTATATGGCAAATTACTAGTTACCATGACATTATGAGACATAGCTGAGAAGAGGCGTCACTAGGGTTGGTTGCATCCAATGCGATAGTTCATGGTGTCACCCAGTGCGATATTTCATGGTGACATTTAGTGCGATAGTTCATGGTGTCACCCAATGCGATAGTTCATGGTGTCACCCAGTGCGATATTTCATGGTGTCACCCAATGCGATATTTCATGGTGTCACCCAGTGCGATATTTCATGGTGTCACCCAGTGCGATATTTCATGTTGTCACCCAGTGCGATAGTTCAGGGTGTCACCCAGTGCGATAGTTCATGGTGTCACCCAATGCGATATTTCATGGTGTTACCCGGAAAGACTAACCCCCATAGACTCCCTCCTAGTCTGCCTGTGCCGAATAAAGGCAACATTCAGAATTTTACAGTTTGGTGTCGGTCCTTATGATGGCGTCAACCGTTACGGTCCGCATGTTCCTGAACCCCCTAGTGACGCCTCTATAAATGAGGTCAATGTATGGGTGACCATGCCATCATGAAACATAGCTGAGGTTAATAAACGAATGACCATCACATTTATGAAGCACAACTGAGGTAAATCTGCCAGTGATCATGGCATAATGTAGGATAACATATACTTGAAGTCAAGTTAAGATGGTAATTTTTTCTGAAACATATTATTATGTAACTTAGATCGACTAACAAGTGACTGACAATATGACATTGCGTGACAAAAACGTATGCGTATATGGTCATGGTCAAGTTAAGAACGACCCTGAATATTTGTAAAACATCTAGCTCGGCTAACTTACGAATGCATTTGGGACCAAAATACATGAGTAGGCATCCATCTTTGCATTCCCCTGTAAGCGAATCGCATGAGCCGAAATTTTTACAACCAATGCTGCACGCTGGACAGAGAATGTTGATGTTGGGGAAAAAAAATCATTAATCAGTACAAAATAACAAAAAAAGGAACATATTTTTAAAAAAAAAAAAAAAAAAAAAAAAAAAAAACAAAACAAAAAACACCCATTTGTTCCGAATCTTTTACATACTTTTAATCTACAAATTTTAAAAACAAAGGAATTATAAAAAAAAAAAAGAATTACAAACATGCCCCGCTGTCTCGTAATGTCAAAACACGTCTTTTTGCTGCCCATCTTCCCCACTTACACTTTGCGGTCAATGGTAGCTTCAATTTTCGTGAAAACGATTAACGGGAAACGCAGAAAACGAACTAGAGGAAAATGAATTTTTAAACTATCAATACATGATATTCCATTTCCAAAGTCTAATAAGTCGATTTTGGCGGGAATATGATTCATGAACATTTTCTTGTTTACATTGTCAAACTCTAAATTATTCGTTTGGTTTTGGTCATTTAAAACCTACAGAATACACTGTATATTTTTGTTAAAATATGAAACACTTGCAAAATCTGCTAGGTCGCTCAAACATAAATGCCTTTTATTTTTCAAAAACTAAAAAGTGACTTAGTAGGTTTTGCTAATGGAGTCCTCATGTATTTTAGTAGCGTGTGGGAGCTAGCAGTTGTTAGTTTATTGGCCACTTAAAGACACATACAAATCTATTCTGTTTTGAAAGATAAGTATGTGCATTTCTAATAGTATCTGCCAAGTCATGCATACTTTTTAATTTTGAAGTTAAAGCTTAAAAATGGCTACATGAATCTCTTAATGGATTAGGTTTAAATATGGGAAATTATGGCGCCCAATTTTATCAATTAAATTTATGTGTGTTTTTTTGTTGTTGTTGTTTGTTTTGTTTCCTTTAAAAGTTATTGTAAAATCACATAGATCTACCTTCTGAATTGTTTAACGATGTATTATAATTTAAATCATGTGAAATTCTTTTTTTTCTGAGATTAATTACAAAATGTGAAAGAACTTAAAGGATGAAAATATAATTTGATAACGCATAAAGCACTGTATCTTAAGCTAGCTGCTAGGCTCTACGGTATCTTCAGCTAGCTGCTAGGCTCTATGACATCTTCAGCTAACTGCTAGGATCTACGGTATCTTCAGCTAGCTGCAAGGCTCTACGGTATCCTCAGCTAGTTGCTAGGCTCTACGGTATCTTCAGCCAGCTGCTAGGCACTACGTTATCTTCATCTAGCTGCAAGGCTCTACGGTATCTTCAGCTAGCTGCTAGGCTCTACGGTATCTTCAGCTAGCTGCTAGGCTCTACGCGCTTTACATAATACAAACCAAATTTTATAAATGTAATTCAATATAAATATTACTATTACTATATTAATTGAATAAAACATATAGCGAAATTTATTGTACATGGACGTTTAGTTTATCAGTCAAAGATATGCTTAATTGTTAATCCGCAAATTAGAAGTTTGAATAGATGTGTTTTGAATGCTGTCTTGAAGGAACTAATAGTAGTAGTTCCACCAATTGGGTTGGCAGAGAAATCCATTGTTTTCAGAGAAACAACTCTCGCTCTAAAGTATTTGTAACATAAAAACATAAAGAACACGCGTGCCGTGTCATCAGAAGGGCGTTCAGGTAACTGGTTATGAACATCCGTTAACCTGCATTCAACCCATGAGGCTTGAGGAGCACTTGCCTGAACACCGTGACCCGTAAAACGTTTCTTTACAGCCATGGACACACGCTCCTGTGTCAAGACACCCTCCATCGCCGGCACAGCCGATGCTGCAAGCTGTTGGATAGACATGACATCGATTGGTTTAGATTGGAGTATTAACAAATCAAATTCGGCTACATCGAATTTGATTAGTTGGTTGGAAAATAACAGTGTAGAAAAAGATTAGTCTGTTATGACTTAGATCAAGCTACTCAAACAAGTCATGCGTGTAGACAGTTTTAAGATTTAATTCAACGTTTGTTATTCGGATTCGTGAAATTATGAAAAGTGCTTGCAAAGACAATCAGATCTCGCCTCAAAGTCGTTCATTTCTACCCGCTTTCGTGTGCACCTGGTGGGTAAGTTAAATAGTTCAATTCTTCAAAAGCTGCCAATGAAAACTTTAGTATGATGCACAATGAGAGCTCTGCCGGGGAAAGTTCAGAGCGGGGCGGGGGAGTCATTTTATATAACTTTTGATGGTTACTATTGTCACTATTGTTATTGGAATGAAAAAAAAAACATAAAGAAATTAGCAGTATTTATTACCCCATTCATTACTGTATAAACTCCAACAAATAAAGAAATAACGCATCTCCCGGAATTAGGAAGCATCCTCTATCTGGTTGTTACCCTTTAAACACAGCATGGGACAACACATCAATTAAATTACAATTTCAAATAATTTGCGGAATTTTTTTTTTCAAACACGCTTTTTTAAAGAACTGGGACATTTCCCAAAACACGACTTTGTCTCCTCGGATAGTTCTTTGTTGATAACTTTAAATTTTGTGTGGAGATAATGATGTTTTTACGTGGATTTTAATATAGAATGGCTTGACGCAGCTCAAAAGACAGTATTAAAATAACGGTTCTAAAAATCATCTATTGACAGATGTTCCATATAAATTTACTTCATCCTAAGTACAACAATGTTTTGAACATTTTATAGTTGTCGACGATGTCAAACGCTCTGTTTTAGGTCCTACTATCAGATCTAATATAAGGCGTCAGATATAATTGTGCCAACACTTATTATTTTTACCCTAAATAACATGTCCTAATTTATTAGGAGTATATTTGAAAACTGAAGTGTCAAAAAATATGTTATTTATAATATTAGTATGACTATGCCCATTGTTTGTTAATGCATTAAAATATATTCTACAAATTTAAAAAAAAAAAAAAAAAACAACTTGTCCTTATTTTTTTACAAAATGGTGTTTGCCTGTGAGAGACAGTGACAGCCAACTTGAAGGTGCCAAAAGAAATGAGTATAGTAAAATATTTTATTTTGTTTGAGGTGAGGTGACATTTTGTCAGTGAAGGTTATTCCAGAAAAGAATCCCGAGAACTAAGATTAAGTTGAACTTTTTAACCAACTACAATCAATGTAATCCTATTGGCTAATTTTAACCACGCGACCATGAGACGCACAACACGTATTCGGTGGATGACGACAATATTTGTCTCTTCATACTTAAATCTTGTGAGACGTGGACTGTGGTCAAGGCGAGTATTGTATACTGACTATTTGTCTTAAATTCTGGGAAAGGGGACTCTGGGCAAGACTATCACAGAATCATCCGAATTCGCCTTAATCATGGGAAAAGGCGACTATCCTTGTATGATCTTAATTAGTCTTAAATCAAGTCTGATGGATGAGTGAGCGATGTTCAAAGAAAGTGTTCTCACCAGAGCACTTTGGGCCGAAGAATGTTAATTTACATGGGTGAGTACATTCCCCTGTTGTCCTGTTACATGAGCCATCGTCACCGCAACCTGAACTGCAAGCTGAAAAAAATAAAAAAATTCAGTCAGTTAATTAAGGTGTTTTAACATTGTGTCAACACAGCCATTCCCTAAAGAAACAATTTTAAAAATGAGTTAGAGGAAATTTGACCAAGTCTTATTAACGCATCTCTTCGGTTTATTTTCCAACAAATGTTTACTCTGTAATTAAAACAACAACAACAACAAAAATTAGCATGTTTATGACCATAAGTATTAATAACAATACTTCAGTTCAATCTACATACAATATCATGCGGGTAAGGCAAAGGTCGACGACCTGTGGCTCGTTCGATGTCAAGAAGCGGGTTTCCAATCTCATGTTAAAACATTAATAAGTATATTATTTTAATTTCAAAACTCATGATAGTGTCTCTTTCAAAACTAGGAAGCTTTGTAAATTGTAACTTTTGGCTCTTCAGCCGCAAAAGGTTGCCAAGCCCCAGTGTAGGGTATGAATTTAATCAAGCACTCAAAAGTGATTGTTTGCACCAAATTATACATTTGTTTATAATTTTTTTAATATATTGTGTACTGTCGGTTAGGTTTAGAATGAAACAAGCACTGTCCGGTTATAGAAAAAAAGCCAGTCAATACAGTGTAATTTTCTAGCAAATCATTGCTCCAAATAGTATGTCAACAATTTAAAATGTTTGTCTTTAAGAAACATCCTCCATAGGTGTAAAATATTTAAGTGATAACAGTTATTGTTTAGTTTAAGACACTTCATGCATAAAATTGTTGTAATTAACCTCCAAAGTTCCATAACATTTATATTTAGAGTGGTTTCGAAAATAGCATTTATTTAAAAGTGAACAAGGCCAAAATGGAGTTGTTTTTTGTAAGGGTAAAAATTATTTTGAGACTTCACCGGGATCCCAGTTCAATTTATCGTTCTATAGAAAACAACCAAAATGGTTTTCATCCGGTAGATAATGGGAAATTTGTATAGCGCAAAATCCAGTCTTCATGACAGTAACCGGCATCAATGCCGAACCCTTGCCTTAATCTTAACCTTAAACTTCACTAAACTCCAACCAAAAGGTAGCAATAAGACACGTATCTTGGTGTATAGTTTGATAGCTAACAAACGCGGAGCTTTCAAACACACAAACGATTGTATAGGATAAGGGTATGACATTGTTTTGGCTCGGGTGCCATTTGTGGTAGCGGGGTTCCGCGCCATTTAAAACGATTATATTCTTTAGTGAACAATCTTCCTTATAAATAATTCTCTTCAACAGCCATGTACAAATGAGCATGACGAATGACTCCCGCTTGGGTCGAAAGATCGCAGTGGGCAAGCGGAGTAGGTTGAAAAGAAAAAAAAGGTGGGATGGTAGAGGCAACAATGCTTCTTGCGTTCACTTGCGTTGTTCCTTCGTAATATAACATATGATTTGTAGTGCAGTGGTTATCACGTCCGCCTTGCACGCGGAAAGTCCTGGGTTCAAGATCCAGAGGGAACAATTTAAAAAGAACCTGAATTTTTTTTTTTCAGCCCGTTCTTTTTCCAATTTTTGGGGGGAACATAACTAACCCTAGGGTCGGCAAATCACAGTTTATGGTTGGCAAGGGATGGTAGTAAAGGGTGGTGGGCACGTAACAGCAACCGCTGTGCACATGTCTCCACGTTAACTCCCTTTTTTTCATTACTTTTGTGCTTCTGTGTGTCTGTTCTCCCACCCGTCCTGTCCTTTGCCCTATCTATGATGAGCACTTCTGGGGCGTATGCTACCCCAACGGGTCATAGCTTGTACATTTTATTTCAGAAAAATCGTTAATGGTAACAAACATATTAACATAAAACGTAAGCAAAAGTGATAGTTTTATAGAATTAATTGCTTATGCTTATGCCAAATTATAGAGATTTCTAGCTGCTAGCTCATTTAATTATAGAATCAGTTTGATAGGAGAACCGTATCACACTTTTAAAAAATAATTATTAAATCCTTTATATTAACTCGTGGTGTCTGCTTGAGCCGTTGCCGAAAACAATTTGGATCGATTTTTAACCCACTTCACCGTAAGCTAGCGAGCTGAAATTTTGCAGGCTGAATCATGCCAATTATAAAAATAATGTATCAAAATTTCAGATTGATCGAATGTACTGTAATTAATAAGATTTTTGCATTTTAAAATTATTTTATTTATCTCTATGTATCATGTTAATTATTTGAGATAGAGTGTCGTGGTGCGTATTATGTTCAACAACCTTTCCTGTCTCATTATATTGACACTACTTTAAAAAAATATGTGCGCATTTTATTAAACACGTTTTACGAGACATAACTAGAATTTTCGGATTGTTTTTCCCGGGGTAGCGAAGTCAATTGTGCGCTCGCTTCACAAGCTGAGGGGCGTGGGATCAAGCCGACGTACAAGCTACTATAAAAATGTTGAGAAATGACTAACGCTACAAAGTCCTCCGCTGACCTGGAGAGGGATGGGCGCCGCCAGTGTCTACCAAGCCCGAGAATGTTCGAATCGAAACATTAGAACCCCTACGACCTCAAAAAAAAGGAGGTTATGGGGCTAAAAAAATTATTATAAAATTATAATGAACATTCCTATAGTTATGTCTCGTATGTGAACGATTTATTGTCAAAAACATGTTCTTTTACGTTTTTTTTTTTTACATTAAAGTAAAATACACAAGTGAAGTTGCTTGTTTAGAGTCTCATCACTGCCTGCAAGCTTATGTATGTGAAGGAGCATCTGTATTTACTATTGTTTATCTTCATGCAAGAAAAACTTTTGTCAGATAAGTGTACATCCAAATGTAGAGAACAATTTCAGCCAATCCTTTCACACATAAGGAATTTTTCAGCAGAACAAAGACTTTAAAAAGTCAACTGAGTTCACAGTTAAGAAATTTCTTTTTCCTGCATGTCAATTAGTACAAGCTGAAGCTCTGAAGGTGTTGTCACAATATAAGCAGTGGTAGAACGTAGCAGCTAGAAATGAAAACCCGAGATGAAGTTTCAGTCGGGGAATGAAGCAAATCTCGGGTCATGGTGGGTTTTCTGAATATCTTGGCGGGCCACAAAAAAGCTATGTGGCGGGCCGCAAGTGGTTCGCAAGTCACACTTTGTCCTAACCCTGGTATGATGTTTTTCTCACTTCGCATACCGGTTAAGAGGTTAACGACATATCTCATTATTATTTTAAGAAAAATCATTCGTCTAACTATATTATCTTAAATATAGGAGCAACAATCTTTAATCACAATTAAGTTGTAAGCAAGTCATATTGCTCAAACGGAATACACGATGCACTTTAAATACATTTTCGCCATTTATTGACAATCCTAATTGTTTGTGTTTATTTGTGCCTTTATTCATTAAAAAAATCTTAAAACAAAATAAATTTTACTTTTTTTAAAACTTCCTAACAGTAAGCTTGCGTCGGTGTGTTATTCTATGAACATCCGGGACCGCAAGTCACACTACTGGTAAGTCCTAACTATTAGCGACAACAAGACTGGACTGAAAGCTACATCTACACTGACAGCTACATATAGACTGAGAGCTACATCTGGACTGACAGCTACATCTGGAATAACTGTTATATCTAGACTCACAGCTACATCTAGACTGACAGCTACATCTAGACTGACAGCTACATCTGGACTGACAGATACATCTAGACTGACAGCTACATCTAGAATGACTATTACAACTAGACTGACAGCTACATCTAGACTCACAGCTACATCTAGACTGACAGCTACATCTAGACTCACAGCTATATGTAGACTGACAGCTACATCTAGATTGACTGCTACATCTGAACTGACAGCTACATCTGGACTGAGACTGACAGGTACGTTTAGACTGACAGGTACGTTTAGACTGACAGCTACATCCCGACTGACAGCTACATCTAGACTGACAGCTACATCTAGACTGACTATTACAACTAGTCTGACAGCTACATTTCGACTGACTATTACAACTAGACTGACAGCTACGTTTAGACTGACAGCTACATCTAGACTGACAGCTACATCTAGACTGACAGCTACATCTAGACTGACAGCTACATCTAGACTGACAGCTACATCTAGACTGACTATTACAACTAGACTGACAGCTACATTTCGACTGACTATTACATCTAGACTGACAGCTACATCTAGACTGACAGCTACATCTAGACTGAGACTGACAGGTACGTTTAGACTGACAGCTACATCCCGACTGACAGCTACATCTAGACTGACAGCTACATCTAGACTGACTATTACAACTAGACAGACAGCTACATTTCGACTGACTATTACATCTAGACTGACAGCTACGTTTAGACTGACAGCTACATCTAGACTGACAGCTACATCTAGACTGACAGCTACATCTAGACTTACAGCTACATCCCAACTGACAGCTACATCTGGACTGACAGCTACATCTAGACTGACTATTACAACTAGACTGACAGCTACATCTGGAATAAGAGCTACAGATGGAGTGATAGCCACATTTAGACTGACAGCATCAGCTAGACTGACATCTAGACTTAGACTTACAGCTACATTTAGACTGACAGCATCAGCTAGACTGACATCTAGACTTTGACTTACAGCTACATTTAGACTGACAGCTACACCTACAGCTATACTGACAGCTAAAGCTCGACTGAAAGCTCAGCTGGACTGACTGCTACAGCTGGACTGACTGCTACAGCTGGACTGACAGCTACAGCTATACTGACAGCTAAAGCTCGACTGAAAGCTCAGCTGGACTGACTGCTACAGCTGGACTGACTGCTACAGCTGGACTGACAGCTAGAGCTTGGCCGAGTTTCAATGGTGGAAAAAATATATACAAACCTATATCGCAATCAAATCCTAAAAATCCTGGCTGGCACCCTTCATCGCATTTACCAGTCACTTGTGAACATGTTGTGCTGCATGTAGTTGGGCAGGCTAAACGGGAATAAATTCATTCATACATTTACAAGAACACTGTTGTAAATTTAATATCCAAAAGATATATTGTATTATTCTTTAATGAATATAGTAAAGTGAAACTACATAATAAAATTTTAAGTTTAAAAAAAATAAAAAATTGACTTCACTATTTCTGTATTTTCAAGCACTGAAGTTGAATGCTTTGAAAAGTTTATTTAAAGCAACTTTTTAAAACAAACTACATTAGTAAAGTCTGTATACACAATATGTCAAATAATTTCAGGTATACAGCTTGAGTATTGTTTAACTGCTTCGGTGTTAAGAAAATGAAGAGAATTAAAAAAAAAAAAACACACACTTCATTTTGGCGCTATGAAAGTTTAAAACAATGCTTGATATCATATAGAACATTGACATTGTTTTAGAACAGTGATGGCGTACCTATGGCACGTGTGCCATGGTCGACACGCAGAACCTCATCAGCCGGCACTCGACTAAAATATTACATCTTTTGTTAATCAAACCAGCTGAGCCCAACGCCCATTTTCGGGTTTCATTGGAGTGTAGGCACTTTGATAAAAATAAGCGGGTTTGATTTTGAATTTTGGACACGCGACCCCCAAAAGGTTCACCGCCATTGGTTTAGACCAGGGGTCTCTAAACAACAGTCCACGACCCAAATGAGGCCGGCGAGGCTCTTTCCCCGCCCGTGGAGACTTTTTATTCTAAGAAAACGTATTATTTTACCAGTAGTTTATCACAAGACTTAGTAGTTGGGAGTTAGTAGTCGGCCCCAGACTGCTATTTAACAGTTAGTGTTAAGGTGAAATGGTTTCTATTTGTAGTATAAAATTTTAAATCTGTGAATCGTGTATCAATTAATAAAAAAAATTAATTTAAAAAAAACGCATAATATTGCGGCCAGTATGTCGTGTTATCTCGTAATTTATAGCATCAATACTTTGAATGGTTCAATGTAAAAATAAATGGATTAAATTAAAATTTACGTTTGCAGTGATCTCCGTAATATCCGGGCTTGCAGCCATCCAGACAAGCACCCGTGGTGTTGTGGCAGCGAGATTTATCGCAGCCATAGCTACACGCTGTTTGAAAGTTAGAGAAGAATTTAAGAAAGAAGAGTTTTATGAAGCTACAATTTACAACCAAAGAGGCCATTGAAAGGATTAAGAATGAAATGGTAAAAAATCATGTTAAGCCTGGTACCTATTGGAATTCAGGACGTGTTAGCGCATTTTCGTATTATGTATCAGTACTTATGTTAGATATCAGAATTATGTAGTTATCAGTAATTGTGTTTAGAATTTAGACATATTTTTAGGAATTTTCTTGTGTAATGAATATACCTGACATTTCTTTATTTAAAAGTCATTTCTTTACATTTAAAAAAAAAAAATATTATCTCTTTAATCCAACTACAAGTCACCACAAATGATGACGTAAAACTCTCTAAACTTTTACACATATTCTAATGACGTCAACTAAAAAAAAACAACTAATTCTTTTGCACCCTTTCACACCACTCTTCAATGCTTGAAGAATTATGCATTCGACTTCCGGCAATGGCGGCCGTTCCCTGCGCTAGTGTTACCTCTCGATTCGAAATATTTTTTGGTAGTTTTAACGGGGTTTTTAAACGGATCGAGTAACTGAGTGTTGATGCACAAATGGCAGGTCAGGGCATACAAAAAACATATATACATCATGGGTCTAGGACTTATGGATGCTGTGATCAAGGGTGATGACGGACGGACGGACAAAACGGGTGCAATAGCGATTTCGACTTCTCGAAAATGCGCTAAAAATTATAAAAGGGGCGTAAAACTAGAAAATAACAACAATAAAAAAATTCCGTGAAAAAATATTTGATGAGTGGTCGACGTGAAAAAATGCTCATGAACACAAATAGTTAATTTTCCTCATATATCCTTGTGGGTTCTAGAGGGATATAAATGTCAATTCTCTTTAGCGTCACACTCGTGCCAATTATTGCTCTTCATGAATACAATGATTTAAGTATAACACGCATCGTCATAACAATATCACGCCTTGTTAATTCTAATTAAAATAATTTTAATCGATCAAAATTCGGTTATAATTTAACACAATTTTTATTACATTTAAAAAAAAAATTTAATAAACAATATAGTGACCCAGATTACAGGATCCGTACCGCTGAGGAACATAGTACAACAGTCCATAGCAGTAAAAAATACTGTTAAAGATGACATATTTACCAGAGTCGCAATACGGACCATAATATCCGAGAACACAAGAGTTCAAGCAACGTCCAGTTTCATTGGAGCATAGTCCGTCGCGGCAGGTGCTTGGGCATGCTGTAGGATCATGAAATCAAAGATTTAAGCCTGGCATGTTTAGTTTTGTTTCATTTCCTTTGCACACAAAAAGACAAATTTTGGTTCATTTCTACTGTATGTCAGGAAAAAAAATATTTTTATAAACATACATACATACATACATACATACATACATACATACATACATACATACATACATACATACATACATACATACATACATACATACATACATACT